>VDFB02170297.1:19951-87288 GCA_007258455.2 Sequoia sempervirens | reverse complement strand
TCAGGCGGGCTTAACTTTGGAGAAAACTCCTTGGTTAAGCGTGCTTGAGCTGGAGCAGTACTGGGATGGGTGACCTCCCGGGACGGACCAGTGCTTCACCTCTGTGAGCATCACCTAGATGCAATGAGTGCTAAGTGGACCATTCGATATCATGAGAGATGGGTTCTTGTTGAACGACTACTCATGAAACATGGGTGAATGAGTTTGACTCGAAACTACACAGTTAAATCCTGATAGCAATATCATAATTTGACACGCTGTGGAAAAATACCTTGTACTTATCGATCGATCCTATAAAGTTTATATGTTGATTTCATTAATTTCTAAAATATGCAACTTGAATACCTCACTTCCATTATGTCTAAGTGCTAGGACCAGTGTTCTTTATGAACATGATTGAGGAATCTCTTAGATCACAAGGTTGATGTTCATCTATTCCACACCCTTAAATAAATTCAATTGTTATCTATTAGATAATATTTCAAGAAAAATCAACATAATTAGAATGGTACAAATAATTTATATGCTAAATGACATTATTTTGTTTGCAAATTAAAATTTGAATTTGTTCAAATAATTCTAGTTTATTTTCAAATGAATGAATGAATGCCAAATATAATAATTAAGCTCACAAGTTAACTAAACATGTTTTGGATTGGTTGATAATGGTCAATGAAATGGTCAACCTTAAATAATTTTAAATTTTAAATTTCAAAGTGAAATGTTTATATCAAATGATAGCAAAGCCTACTTGGGCTAGTTCCTCACCCGTGAATTTGATGCAAGGTAACCTACAATCATAAATTTAGGGATCAACAAAGAAACATTTGGATTAGTGATAACAAGGACTATGAAATGAGTTTAATTCATACATAAATATACCACTTGTAAGATAATTATAAGGGAGAAAAAAATTATTTGATACTTTGTTTAAAATTTTTTTATTAATAATATACATTTATCTAATTAATGTATTATATATCAGGTAAGATTAATTTGATAATTTTAAATAGTCTATAATTGGATAATTACAACATATCACTATTAAAACAAGAAAGTGTTAGATTCATATCATAGAATTAACTCTTTTTATGGTAAATGAGATTAAAATTTCCTAAAAAAAAAGTATGAAGATGACTAAGCTACCTTTAAAAATCATAAATTTAATCAATTTTATTTTATTTTTAATGTACTGTAGTTAGCATTTAGAGGATATATAGGCTCATAGAATCCATTATCTTTTTAAACATTAAAAATATGAATACTATGAAAGATGATATTCAAAATAAGATTACTATATTTTTCCAAAATTTGATAAAAAATGTTAAAATATTTAAATATCATATTTTACTTTAAATAAATTTCATTTTATAAACAAATTTGATTGTTATAATAGATCAAAAGATCAAAAGTAGTGTGACATGTTGTCTACTAACTAGTCTTGTTAAAATTTATAACACAGCAAAATAACATTCTTTTCTACAAAAGAACCATGTAGTTTATGTAAGAATTATAATTATATTGCAAATATTTATTAAACATTAAAGATTACAATTCTTTAAATATATATTTAATGTATTTCTAGATACTAACATATAAATTTTATTTTATAATTTAAATGTAAACATGATTATTCAACCATTTAATTTAACATCTTTAAAATATATCTTAAAATCAGTAGATTAGATACCTTCTCTGTTAAACGCTCTCTGGAAATTGCATTTACATCTTATCATTTTACTTCCCTAAACCACGACATCATACTCATCTATGGAAAAATTATCGTTTCTATTACTCACCTATGAAATCCAGTGGAGACTGGCAGAGGAATGACAGAGATGCATGCATTTTTGTGGAAAGAGACGTTTCAAATGTGATCCACACACAGTCGCTGCAATGTAAGATCTTGCAGCCACTGGATTGTTACCCCACATACCATTACCATTTACATCAGTAAAGCCTTCTCGAGCTGGAAGCAACATTCGAAACATCAAATTGAAATCATTTGACAAAAGGTCGGTGAAGTAAATCTTAAATTCTAGCATCTCCTGTTCCTAAAAAGAGCATTTCAGAGCTCTGACAATGGTGTCTACTACCATAAGCAGTATTTCGCCCTGTTCCACACCCGAAATCTGCTATCCTAATAATACCTCCCACATTTAACTTCAATCTCATATTCTCACAAATGCTGCGCTCATGAATTGGTCTCACAACTTGAACTATCTTTAACTGCACCAGCAAATTTTCCAAATCTAGATTTAGTATAATAACAGAGAGTTCACAGTAGTTGAGGAAAAATAGTGAAAAAGGAAGTGAAGCTACAGTGAACCTCAACAGAATGATGAGTTAAGTCGATGAGGAATGGTGAACTGCAGTTATGGTGTATGAGGGCATCCATATCATCGATGCATTGTAGGGGCTGGATAGTCGCTACCAGTAAATCAAATTTAATGGTTCCTGCCTGTGCCACAAAAATAGAAGCATAGACAATAACAGTGAACAAGAGGGGAAGAAGGGCGATCAGAGCCGTGTGTACCCTGGCATTAGGTGCGCTGAGAAAAACTTTACTGCGGATATGAGAAAGTAATAATGCTTCAGCGTGGGTCACGTCAACAATAAAACGTTGCCAGCCGGAACATTTCTAGACGCGTATAATGGGGGTAAATGCCCAATTTTCCACCCTAATCCACATTGAAAGAGTCAAATTTTAGGAGTGAACACATCAGCATAGGCAACCAGGGGAAAGGTTCGAGTTACAATCAATTTTGTATATCTTAATTTCTTAAATGTTATGTTGGATTACAAATTTTTCTTGCATTTCTTTGTATGCAATTTAAGAGTTTATAGTTACTGTTTTGGCTTTTGGGTAGTTATGATAAATACGGGAGGATTTGTTATGTACACAAAGGTCAAAACTGGTCATTTCAAGTTGACATCCAATACATATTCTCTAGTGCCCTGTTAACCATTTGCTTTGACCCCTAAAAACTTTGCACAATTGAACCAATATATATGCACAAATGCCCCAATAATCATGCATTATTGGTACCAATAAATTTGCACAACTCTTCCAATAAAGTATTTTCTTGTAACTATTGGGTATAAAGTGAACAACTATTGATGCATTTATAATTTTTTAGTGGGCTTTTAATTAGTATGTATCAATGAATGGTAATTAGAACATGGGCAATAACTAGGGACTTTCCCCTACCACACATATGTGATTGATGTGAAAGTTGCAACATTTTAAATTTTTCTATCATTTTCTCTCTAGAACTAAGAAGACTAGTCAAAATGAGTCCTTCGAAGTTGCAATTTGGCGTTAAACATAAGTTCCACAACCAAAAATAGAAATATGTTTTCTTCCTTCTCTTTTCTTTATTATAATAATATTTTTGTAGAAGAGATATCAAGATTTTAGAGGAATTTATTTTATTGTCAAATAATTTATGATTGTACATTTAACTTGATTTATTGGTGAAAATTATGTATTCTTAAGGAAAGGTTACAATTTTGAATCTCAAAGCATAAGTTATTTATGCATAAATAAGATTGTGAGATAGTTTACATGTTATGTTTCTCTCTATTCTAAAATTATAAATATATATTAAAAATATAGAGACAAACTTGTCAAAATATAATATTTATAGACATCAGAATCAAAATAAATATATTACTTGAAAGCTCCAAGAATACAAAGAACATTCATGACACCATAATCACCACTCAATGTACCTCAAGTAAACTTTGACTAAGTCTCACACATCTTGCACCAAGTCAACAACCATAGGTTAAGTTATCATTAATGTAAAGATATTATTCATGTAAATAGTTTCATTAGATAAATAGTTTAGTTATCATCACTTTCTAGTTTGATCTATTCACATTTGGTTAAGTTTAGTTAGGTTATTTTAGAATTTTGTCTCACCTCATATGGTTGATTCATTACATTGTGAGACATCTCTTGCATGGTCACTTGCCACTCACTAGAACACCACTTGTCATGTGAGTTAACAAATGTTTCATCATTGAAAGGTTCGTCAGTCGTTGTATTTGAGTTGACTACCTTCACAACCTTGCCTATATAACGAAGGTTACATGGTAGATTTTGCTTAACTCTTTTATGAACTCTTGATAATACAATTAGGTTTATTGTGTGCAAGTGTTTTTGTGGAAGTTTTGAGTTTTTGCTTTATGATCTTGGAAATCACAACATAGTATGAAGGCCATACAAGCAAAACCATTCACCTAGGAAGAATTTTTGTTGTAGCAAGTGGACTTTAAAGCTTTTCCTAGTCTTTGTCTACACCTAACCTAGACTAGAGATCCATGTAATTTGATTTCCATGTAAAATTGATCTCTGTTTAACGTAATTTCAAGTTCTAATTGGTTTCATTGAGGTCAATCTTTTTTAGAGAGGGATTTTGTAATCTCCTTTGTGAGGTGACGATTTTAGAGTAGTCTTGAATCTATCTATTGACTTTTATGTAGCTTGGATAGGTATTCTAGTCTTTGGTGGTATCTACGAGGCTAGAAACATAGCAGGGTTAATTATCTCCATTCCCAAGAATTATTATTTAATTATTTTTTTGGAGACTTCTAGAAAGGAGTTAGTTCTCCAAATAATTAATTAATTGATTGATTCCTCTATAAACTTCTAGAAACCCATTAGATAAGGTTTGTTAGAGTCTAATTAATCTTATCTATTGATTGAGATTAAATCATGGCCATTGGTTTTTCAATGAGAACAGTATAAAATGGGATCAATGGTCATTTGGGGAACACACACTTGAGAAATAAATTTGTAGTGATAGAAAATAGAGTTGCAGTGTTAGGAAGGGCACATTGATAGCATTGGAGACAATAATAGTGGAATTTCAGTGGGAGAAATTAAGGGAATATTTTCCAAAGAAGAATATTGCTAGAGTTCTACCAGTAAGAGGCAAGTAGTTTATGTATCTCTTGATTTGCTGAAGTTTAATAAAAATTTTCATTTGCAATATTGGTTTTCCCTTTGGGGGTTTTCCAAGGACAATTTGTCCAAAAATATTGTATTCATTATTTTACATGTTTTCTTCTTTATCCCCGTGGTTTTATTTGTGAAGTTGTAGTTGTGGTTTTTTTCAATATTTGTTGTGAATTAATTTTTGGCAGTCAAATAATCTATATAGATAAGAGATTAATGATCAGTAACTACAATAGAATTTTTACATGGTATCAGAGCTGATTTGAGGGAAGAAAATGATTAGTGTAAGCATAGGAGGAAAAATCAAGGGTATATAAAACCCAATTCTACCTCTTCAAAATTTATTATTATTATTTTTTATTTTCTTGAGGTGGCCTCAATAGGTTTAAGAGATCAAGATAGATTGGATGGAGCCTCAAATTTTGGTGTCTGGAAAGCCATAATTTCTTTATTTCTAAAAGAGAATGGTATCAAGAAATATGTGACCAATGTTGTAGTTGTACCTATAAATTCAACACCACTCTTAGCATATAAGAAGGAAGATGCCAAGGTGAGGAGGTTGATTCTTAATGCTGTTAAGGACCATATTGTTCTACATATCATAGAGTTAGATATAGTGAAGAAGATGTGGGATGCCATTTTGAATCTGTACCAGAATGCTACCACTAACCAAAAGTTGATTGTCAAAGAAAAGTTGATGAATACATAGATGAATAAGGGAGAAGATGTTACAAGTTACCTCACTAGGCTTAGACCTTTCAAGGATGAGTTGGCAACTATTGTAGATAAGCCAGATGATGACGAGCTAGTACAAATGGCCCTAAATGGGTTTACTAAGAAGTGAGATGTCTTTGTTCAAGTTATTAATGGATGAGAAACCTTAGCAAGTTGGGATCGACTATGGAGTGACTTCACTCAGGAGGATCTTAGATTAAGTCTTGTCCTTGGAACCAGTAGTAAGAGTAAAAAAAGTGAGGCAAAATAGGAAAATGTTTCCCTAGCTGGAAAAGGGAAAGTGAAGAAGGGGTTTAGAAAAGGATCAAATACACAAAGTGAGAAGAAGGACTTGTCTAAGATCAGGTGCTATGGTTGTCATGAGTTTGGTCACTATGTCGGCGATTGCTTGCAAAGGAAGAAGAATGAGAAAAAAGGAAAGCAGCAGACGACAAATTCAACAAGTGTAGATGAGCTCTCAAGTTGAATGGAAGATGAGTTTGCACTCATAGCTCAAGTATGGCTAGTTCAACCTCACAGAGTGTTTGGTATATAGATACTGGGGAATTATTTCATATGATAGGAGTTAGAGAGTACTTCTCCAATTATATGGAGGACATCAAAATCCAGATTTCTATGGGGAACATGTTGAAACTCAATCCAGTTAGGAAAGGGACTATTCTATTTTAGAGGGAGAATGGAAAGTCGATTCCCATTCATGATGTGTTGCATGTGTCAGACTTGCGTATGAACCTAATTTCTATATTTTTCTTTCATGATAAAAGTTACAATGTAATCTTTAGAGGGGTGAATGTGTTTATCAAGCATAAGGATTGGAAATCACCCATAGCTATTGGAGTTAGGAGCGGTCAACTTTACAGGTTGCAGTTTGATACTCATAAGGCACTGATAGGAAGTAGTAATTCTAGAGATCAAGGAGAGCTATGGCATAGGAGGATGGCCCATATATATCATGGAGCACTTAAATTGCTTCATGGGATAGTGATAGGTGTTCCAAAGGTGAGCATAGAGCATGATGATGTGTGTAAAGGATGTGTGTTGGGGAAGTTTGTGAAAGAAAATTTTCCGAGTGACACCAGATCTAAGGGTGTTCTTGATCTAGTACATTCATACATATGTGGACCAATGTTGATGAAGTCTCTTAGAGGATATGAGTACTTTGTTACTTTTATTAATGATTTCTCTAGGAAGACCTGGATATACTTCTTGAAGACTAAGGGCGAGGTTTTCAGTCACTTCTAGGAGTTCAAATCTCTTGTGGAGAATTCAACAAGCAAGAAGATAAAGGTTATTTGGTCAAACAATGGAGGCGAGTACCAAGGAAAAGAGTTCCAAGAGTTTTATACCAAGGAAGGAATAAAGAGAAAGTGGATTATTCCTTACAACTCGCCATAGAATGGGGTTGCTGAGAGGATGAATTCATCTATATTAGAGGCAGCAAGGAATATGTTGTATGCCTAGGATATGCCATGTTACTTATGGGAAGAGATATGTAGTACGATAGTATACATATAGAATAGGGTTCCACATAAGGTATTGGGCAAGATTCAACACTAGAGGAGGCATTCCTATGGAAGAAGCTAGATGCCAGCCACTTCAGGATATTTGAGAGTTTAATGTATTGTCACATTCCAGGGCCTATGTGTTCCAAATTAGATCAAACTACATAAAGAGTTTGTACTTTGTGAGGTACAATGAAACCTCAAAGGCGTATCATATATTTATTACAAGGGCCAAGAGGATTATAGTTTGGTATGATGTCAATTTCATGGAAGACAAGGCATTTAGAAGGTTCAGAGATTTTCCAACAGATGATTAGAATGAGCAACCAATAGAATCTCCAAGGATTGTGCAATTGGATCGAGGGCAACGAAGCTCGAGTACAGTTACTAGCATAGGCTAAGGTGTTGAGTTTTCACATAGTATGGAGCTACAGATGCAACAAATCCAAGAGATACATTAGGATGACATGGACATTGATACTTCATCCTCTATAGTTTCTAGCAGGAACCAATAGGCACATAAGGATATTTAGGAGTCTGTGGGAGCTCCTAGGATGCATAATATACAGTGGGGACAACCAAACAGGTATAATGACTATATGGAATTAGTTATTCAGTTGGTAGATAGTGAGCCTTCTAGCTATTAGCAAGCTGCATAGTAGCAGGTGTGGTGAGATGCGATGGTTGAGGAATATACCTCAATAGTGCAAAATGATGTGTGGGAGGTTGTTCCTAGACTGATAGATAGGGTTGTGGTTGGATCATTCTGGATTTATAAGATCAAGCATGGTGCAAATGGTGGCATCGATAAATACAAGGTAAGGTTTGTGGCCAAGGGGTTCTCTCAGAAGGAGGGAATAGACTATAAGAAGACATTTGCTCCAGTGGCCAGGTATACTTCTATATGAATCATGATCTCACTTTTAGCACATATGGCATGGCAGATCCATCAAATGGATGTCAAGATGATATTTCTTAATGGTGAATTGGAAGAGGAGGAATACATAGAACAACCTAAGGGCTTTGTAGCACACAGTAGCGAAACCCACGTGTGCAGATTGAAGAGAGCTTTGTATGCACTCAAGTAGGCTCCCACGGTGTGGTATGAGTGCATTGATAAGTACTTGCAAAGAATGGGCTTCATGAAGAGTGAGGCGAATGATAACCTTTACTACTTAGTGGTTGGGGGTGAGGTCTTCATTCTTATTCTATATGTGGATGACTTGTTTCTAATAGGTTCACTAGGGCTCATAGAGTAGTGCAAGAGGGACCTTGCAATAGAGTTTGAGATGAAGGATTTGGGTCTTATGCACTACTTTCTAGGCATGGAGGTATGGAGAAAAGATGGAGAGATTTCCCTTGGACAAGGGAAATACTACATCCAAATGTTGAGGAGGTTTGAGATGGAGAATTGTAGAGCCATTTCTACACTTCTGATCATGAATTGGAAGAAGGTAGAGACATCCAGGGAGAAGGATGTAGACCCCAACTTATACAGGCAGTTGATTGGATCTCTCATGTATTTGGTCAATACTAGACTAGAGATATCCTTTGCAATAAACTCTCCTAGTCAATTCATGGTTGAGCCAAAGAGAGTGCTTTGGACAACAACAAAGCATGTGTTGCAGTATTTGTGAGGTACAATCGAGTATGGGATCAGATATACTTGAGGTGATGGTATCGGGTTGATAGGCTATATTGACAAAAATTGGGCAGGCAATACAATGGACAAGAAAATCATTTCAGGGTGTTGCTTAAGATTGGGATCAAGAGTTGTCTCTTGGTCCAACAGGGAGTAAAATTCTATGGCTCTGAGTTCTGCAGAGGCAAAATGTATAGCATCTAGCATGGTGACATGTGAGGCGATATGGCTTCAAAATTTGCTAGTAGCCTTCTTTGGTCAAAGGGTTGAGACTACGATGATACATTGCGACAATCAGAGTTGCACATCAGGTTGTATGAGAATCTAGTGTTTCATGATAGGTCTAATCATATAGACATCAGGTATCATTTCATTACAGATAGTGTACAGTGGGGGATTGTTCAACTACAATATATACCTATAGATCAACAGGTAGCAGACTTGTTGACAAAGGCATTGGGGAAGGAAAAATTCATCTTCTTCAAAGATATGTTGGGTGTCATGCAGAACTCCTTCCTCACTAAGAGGGAGTGTTTTTTTT
This sequence comes from Sequoia sempervirens, assembly GCA_007258455.2. Taxonomy (NCBI): domain Eukaryota; kingdom Viridiplantae; phylum Streptophyta; class Pinopsida; order Cupressales; family Cupressaceae; genus Sequoia; species Sequoia sempervirens. The sequence goes on along the minus strand of VDFB02170297.1, from coordinate 77,902 downwards.
ATGTAGCATGGACAGGCGTTCTAGTCTTTGGTGGTGTCTACGAGGCTAGAAACACAATTTGGCTAATTATCTCCATTCTCAAGAATTATTATTTAATTTTTTTTTGGAGACTTCTAGAAAGGAGTTAGTTTTCTATATATTTAATTAATTTATTGATTCCTCTAGAGACTTCTAGAAACCAATTAGATAAGGTTTGTTAGATTCTAATTAATCTTATCCATTGATTGAGATTAAATCATGGCCATTGGTTTTCAGTGAGAATAGTATAAAAGGGGGTCAATGGGCATTTGAAGAACACACTTGAGAAATAAATTTGTAGTGATATCAAATAGAGTTGTAGTGTTAGCAAGGGCAAAGTGATAGGTTTGGAGACAACAACAATGAAATTTCAACAAGAGAAATTGAGGGAAGAATTTTCATAGAAGAATATTGCCAGAGTTTTGCTAGTAAGAGGCAAGCAGTTCATGTATCTCTTGATTTGCTGAAGTTTAATAAAATTCCTCATCTATACTACTAGTTTTCCTTTCTGGTTTTTTCCAGGGACAATTTGTCCAAAAATATTGTGTTCATTATTTTACATGTTTTCTTCTCTATTCTGTGGTTTTATTTGTGAAGATGCAGTTGTGTTATTTTTCAATATTTGTTGTGAATTAATTTTCAGTAGTCAAATAATCTATATAGAGAGAAGATTAAAAATTAGTAACTGCAATAGAATTTTCACACTATCACCATACAAAGGTTTGCCATAGGAGGATGTAAGGACATGTAGGGCATTGGTGTGGTGTTTTTATCTCAATTTTTTCATATTCTAGCTATCCAAATATTGCATATTGCATAAAATATTTTTATTGTAGTTTGTTGTGGACAACAGAACTCCCACCACCCATGCAAGCATAGGCATCTTCTATCTCATTGTCATTTTTGGCAACAAGTGAGCTCCATCGAACTCATTGCAGGATGCATTGAATCCATCTAATGACCTACTTTGAATCTATGCCACAACCAGCCATTTAACAAGGCATGCCCCTCTACTAGAGCGCAACCTTCATAAGTATCTTGGCGAGGCCACCATTCATATTTTGGTACCCCTCTGTCAACCATGTGGCCCCCTATCTTCTACATAACTAAGCACTTCAAAATATATGTTCCTGATGGTGATGTAGTTTGTAAAGAGTTAATTGTTGCAAATCTTCAATAGCTTCAATGGCTCTCAAAGATCCTTGATGTATGTTGATGCTTGTATGTTGAGGCTGTGTGGGAGATTTGGTGACAAAAGGTTGCAAGGCGCGGTCTACTCTCCACCCCATGTGACCTCTGCAAGCTCTCATGTAGTCTTCCACCCGACATTCAAATTGTGATTTGGGAAATAACATCAGCAATAGCAGAGGCCTCCTGCAACGCCATTTTTCCTCTATGTAGTTTTCATTTTCCCACTATATTGATCTCACTGCTCCAACAACTCCATTCACAATGACTCGCATTTTGACTCAGTCAATCTCCACATTGGCTGACATTCCATCAGTAGACTCCTAATAGCTTTTTCTATAGTTGGATTTTGTTCCACAAACATTAATATTCCTATTAGTCTCATCATCAAATTCTACATGGAAAAATTAGTTGCTTGCTTGACTCACATTGGTCCCTTTTTGCGCTAAGTACCTTTCAAAATAAGAATTATATGTTAACATAAAAGTTTGTATTTAATATTGTTAATTGATAACATTTAAAATTACTACTATCAGTTGTATGCATAGGCATGCAGCGATCAACCAATAAGGGTCCATCACAAAAGGCAGTTCAAAGGGGGAAAAGGAGAAAGCCTATTTTTGCAGTGCAAAGTGAATTTGAAAGGCATAATTAGATGGATAGATTAATTAAAGAAAAGCTATGTGTGCAGTAAAAGATATGAATATGGCTTATGTAGAAATTATTGTACATCTCTACATTTATTTGGAGCGTTGTAGAATGTTTTAAACCCCATGTTATAGTGCACTTCTTTATCGTTATGTGACAAGCAAAGCACCAGAGATTAAAAAGAATTTGTGTATATTAGGAGATTGATTTCTACATTTTCATATCATTTATTTTAAGCCAGAAGTTGATTGCAGAAATGTGAAATAAAACTGTAGGTTATCTTCATTATTTATAATTAATCCATTACTTGCAGTCTGAATTATCTAATTATCAATGATTTTAATAAGTAATAGTAGGAAAATGATTTTTGAATAATTTTTTTTATAATAAATCACATTTTTTCAATTGAATACAATTTAAATTTGTAAATTACTAGTTTTGTTAATAAATTAATTTTTATCCAAAATGTAAGGTATTGGGGATGAATCTTTTGGCATAACAATTGATTGAGAATAAGATCCATACAATACATTATAATAAACAAAGATATTTGAATGGAGTAATTAGATGGATAGATTAATCAAAGAAAATCTATGTGTGACGTAAAAGATATGAATATGGCTCATGTAGAAATTGTTTTACATCTCTACATTTATTTGGAGCATTGTACACCATTGTAAACCCCATGTTATAGTACACTTATTTATTGTTATTTTTTGTCCAAAAGTTAAGATATTGGGGGTAAATACTTTGACATAGTAGTTGATTGAGAATAAGGTCTGTACAATACATTGTAATAAACAAAGATATTTGAAAGGCATAATTAGATGGATAGATTAATCAAAACAAAGCTATGTGTGTAGTAAAAGATATGAATATGGTTTATGTAGAATTTTTTTTACATTTCTAAATTTCTTTGGACCATTGCACACCATTGTAAATCCCATGTTATACTGCACTTCTTTATTTTTATCTGAAGAGCAATGCACCAAAGATTTGAAAGCATTTGTGTATACTAGGAGATTGATTTTTGTGTTTCATATCAGTTATTTTTAGTTGAAAGTTGATTGCGGAAATGTAAAATAAAACCGTAGGTCATCTTCATTATTTACAATGTATCCATTACTTGCAATCTCAATTAATTAATTATTAATGATTTTAATAAGTAATATCAGGAGAATGATTTTTGAATAAATTTTTTCTTAATAAATCACATTTTGTCAATTGAATACAATTTAAATTTGTAAATTATTAGTTTTGTTAATAATGATAATATTTCTCCAAAATTTAAGGTATTGTATATTTTATGTTAATAGTGTGTATATTTGATGTTTTTGTAAGATCAAATTAATATGTATGCTTTTGAAAAAGTGATTCCATTAGTATAGTTATGTCTTTTATTACTAAGATTGAATAAAAAAATATTCTTTTAAAAATTTACTTTTTTATTTAAATATTAGTTATAATGGTCATCACAAATGGGTTTTCCAAAAAGTAAAGATGTTATAAGTAGTATCAACTTCATAATTTTGGGACTGGAATGACACACATACTTTGTAAATGGATTTTAATTGAATTAGAAGGTACACATTGTTTGGAGGGAACATAAAAAAGATGTCTCTAAATTTATACAATGATTTGTGGACATGTGTATATGTAAGAACAAGTGTATGGTGTTAAATGTGGATTGATAAAACCCATGCTTGTTTTCCTTCACGCATGACCTATATCGAGAGCCCTAAGCAAGAAAAGAATGAAACATGCATGGGAGATATCATGGACATTCAACATACATTATTATTTCAATTGAATTAGAAGGTATGCCTTTTTTTGAGGCAATATGGAAAGCATAATAGTAAATTTATACAATAATTTATGCATACATATATGTATGTAACAACAAATAAATGATAAGAAATGGGAAACTAGAAAACTCGTGCTCATTTTCCACCCTGCCATGTTGGCATAATGGAGCCGCATGGACTCTAGCCAAACCCCTAAGCAAGAGAAGGATGAAATGACCATGAGAAATGTTGTGGAGTTTCATCATACATCATACAATAGGAATATTGGGCAAGATCTGTTGTTTCCATATATATTATATGATAGTGTTGTCATCTCTTTGGTGTGACAACTTGAAAGAAAAAATGTAACTTGGTTTTGAAATCCCTTCACATGCTTAACCCTAGTTCCTACAAACAGAATACAAAGGTATGCTAGTGGTCAACCAAGGGAAATTAAGAAGGAAGGATGAAGAGCAAGTATATAGATAAAATTAATATATACAATATGAGCCTAAAAATAGTGAATAATTTTTGCAATTGGTTAACCAAAGTTGTCTATTAACAATGATAAAGTATGATACTTACATACACTGTTGCTTTTTTTCAACAACGATGAGTTGCATTGAACTAAGCTGTAGGAGCATGAAAGAATTTGAAATAGGGAGTGTACAATACACTAATTTTATTGAATACATATTAATATTTCTACAGGAATCTAAAAAAAATAATATAAATATAAAATAAAAGAGGCTAGTAGTTGTCTTCTATTAAAATGTTTCATGATATTCTTCTTCTGTCATCTGTTTATCTATCAATAACTTTCAAGATATTGTTTTCCACTCATCTATTTGAAGCTACCTGTAAGAGAGTGTTATATCGTTCTTCTAACAAGGATTATTTTTTAATCTTTAAAGTTGTGTAATATTTATCTTTCTTAATTTATTTGGATGAAATATGTTATCATTTAGATATATTGATGTATATATACATGAATATATGCATGTGTAAATATGGAAATGTAAAAAAAATATTAGGAAAACAGTTAGAGAAAATGATAATAGAAAATAGAGAAAATGTAAAACAACTATTATGAAAACAGTTAGGAATCACAAGTGATAGATGGTGGAAAATCCACATTCAATTGTTTGATAGAAGACACACAAGCTATTTTATCTACTAAAAATGGCTCTTTAGAGAGTGCAATTTAATCAATATGCTTTATTGCACATATTGCAACATATCAATTTCAAAACCCTCCAACTTGCTACTGAAAGCAAGAATAAACAAAGAATGAGAAGCATGAACAATAAATTAATCATTTATGAAAAATAACCATGTGAAACATACATATATATACATGTAAGCATATATATATATATAGATATATATATACATGTATGCATATACATACATATATACATGTTTATATATATATATATATAAATGTATGTATGTATGTATGTATGTATAGAGATGTGCATATATACAAATTTATTTAAAACGGTTTCCTTTGGCTCCTTTGCTAGTTCAAAATTTTTGATGGTATTTTCATCAACGCAAGTGTGAAGAGGACTTGTGGTGCAACAACTTTGTTAAAATTTCTCTATTTTTCCTTATCTGCATGTATCTTTGGTGTTGCAGCCATTACCATAGGAGCAATTGTACTTATCTATGTGTAGGGTTTAAGGTTGTATGAAATGATTAACATATTGGAGATAAAATTACTTTGGTGGTTGTTTAGTGTTTTTCTAATAGTTGTTTTACAATTTATGTATTTTTGTATTATATAATGAAACAATGTCTTCAAAATGTGTTTGGCAGCTTTTAAGTATTATTGTAATAATTCTTTGATCTATTCAACTTTATATCTCTAGCTGATATGCTATCTATTTGAAATTTATATTTCTTAAGAAGAGAGTATTATTTGGAGAATGCAACTTACTCAATATATTCACTTGCATGTTTTGGAGCTCATATTCATAATTCTAGGATGACTATTCTCACAATGCAATAGAATATATGTGTGTGTGTGTGTGTGTATAGAGAATGCCACAAACTTAATCGTAAATTGAAGTTACATTCCTTGCAATTGAATATTATAGAGAAATAAAGGGATTGTAAGACACCTATTGTAGGACAAGGCATATTTTACATTAGCTAGCAATGAGGATGTGGCCAACCGATGGGGAGCTCACCATTTAGAAATACCAGTTAAATTTTCTTTGATTTGTCAAAAACATATGGTTAGGGTTAGTAATTTTTCTCCATTGAGTGTTATTGTAACATCTCTTTTACAATTTCTCTATTTGTCTATAATATTTAGGGATAGGTGATGTAGGTCAAATTTTCAATTAAGTGTGCATAGATTATTGCCACATATTGGGTTTAGGAGCTCTATTTAATGTCACTCTAGGGAAGTTCCAGTAAAATATTCTTCCTATCATCAAAAAATATTATTTTGGTCAATAATTTTTGTGGCCCTTGTTTTATGTTTATAGTTATGGTTGTGCATCTTTGGGTTTATACCTATCACCATAGGACTTAATATATGTTTGTATCTTTCACGTTATACCCATTTTGGAGTTCCAAAGAGATTGTTGTTCTCTATGGATAGAGAAATTGTGCGAAAATATTCTTTCTTTCATCAAAAAATATGGTTAGGGTTAGTTATTTTTTTGCTATTGGTCTATTGTTTTGATTGTCTGTGTGTATACCCATTTTGGAGATTTGAAAGAGATTATCATTCTCTATGAATGGAGAAATTGCACTTAAATCTTCTTTCATTGGTCAAAAAATATTGTATCATTGGCATTGTAGCCATTAAAATAGGAGAAATTGAAGTTATCTATGTGTAGGGTGTAACGCCCCGCTAAGGGACCAAGTCGACATCAAGCCAATTTTTTTTTCTTTTATTATTATTTTTTAAAGAAACTAAAGTAACACTAACTAATACAACTCAACCAATTAATATGAATGAAATTATTACATCAACATGATATTATAATCACATTATAACCTAAAATAATATTGAACATAACCCATTTGCACACCTATCCACCATGGTCCCCTAATGTCGCTACTAAGATACACCTACACTAATTAAGTCTAAAGAACATATTTTATATACTATGACCATATTTTACTAACACTTGAATATAAATTAATCTCATTCATCAAATTACATATGATAACATATCAAAATTATCTTCAACCACATCTAACACTATGTTAATACAAATCTATTCTTAATCAATATTATAAAATAAGTACATAAAGATATATCATATCTACTACTTAATTAAACTCATGCATTATAAATACAACATTTCTATATTAAACCTCTCTATTATATACTAAACAATAGTAAAAATGTGTATAAACAAGATTGTATCAATTCACGTACTTTTCCTATACAAGAATGCTACCATGAACACGTTTCATTAATCTAAGAGGTATATATGTATAAGATACATTAAACATAATTTTTTATGAAAATATCACCTGCACATAAATTCAACTATAGAATGAAGTGAAAAGAAAGACTTTCCATGTTGCGCACGAATTGCACCACCTAAATCCCAATGGATGGTTCGGAAATACCACCCTACCACGTGGAACCCTGAGGCCCACTCCCTCCATGCTAGGAGACAACACTAGGCCCCAAAAACAAGCAAACAATAGAACAGAAATAACAAGTGGCTGACACTAAACATCCCAAAAAAACTACCAAAATAAGAATCAACCAAAAATTATAATAACTTCACAAATGCTTCTAGGTACTTCTATAGACCCAAACACATAACACAAATGGATAGAAAATTAAAAACTTATCATTAAACCACAATACTACAATAAAGTATATTACATCAATCTCACAATATTATAACATAATAACACACTGTAGTTTAGTAATTCACAATCAAGACCAACAATGCACATCCCTGACATAATTAATTTTTACAAATATAAAAACTTCAATGCAAGATCTCACAAATATGAAGGGATTTACAATATGAAAATAGTAAACACAATTAAATAAAAATGGTACAACATAATACAGATCAAATAATATAGTTATACCCTCAAATACAACTTTTAAAATTAAACTAATTCTCACTTGACAACAGTCAAATCTATTAACAATAAAACAACCATAAAATAGTCATATAAACTCGAAATCAAAATCTGTAAAATACCCATGGGTGATCCCATAATAGTGGTTTACAATTTTTGGCCAAACTGGACACTGAAATTATTATTTTTAACTAAATCTTCACATTCGAGCACCTATAGGCTAAACTGGTAAGGAATTGAAGATGGTGCAAACTAGAGTCTCATCAAATTTTGTCTTTAGACTCTAAAATATTTTTTCAAAATTTTTGGAATCAAATTGCACTTCTTTTCCATCTCCCCAAAAAATAGATTTTTTTCAAAAACAACATTTTTAAAAAGTGGCTTCATAAGCATAACTTTTTTCCATGAAGGATAAAATTCTAATTCTTTCAAATTTAGATTTGTAACTCTGATATCTAGTGCTTCCACTTGGTTAGATAGTTTTTATTGAATATTTTTCCTTAATCAAGTTTCAAAGTCAAACAAATTACAATTCGACATACGCAATTATAACTGTGAACTTTTTGTATATGTCAAAATTTTATTTTATTTTTTGTTGGATCAAGAACTTCAATATCTGGTGTACTCATTTTTTTTTTTTTTTTGATAATCTTCTATTTTTCCACATGTGAAGAACAAAAAAATTCATTTTCGATGAAAAACCTATGTTTAATAAACTTAAAAAAAAATACATAACAAAACCAAACATATATTAAAATTATATTCATTGGATAGCTTGTTATGAGGAATACCATAATCATTTGAAATAAATTTTAAATGAATTCATTTGATCCCCCAAAATCTAAATCAAAAGTGATTTTTTATCAGCATTTTGATAGGTGTAAAGGAGATGCATTTATAGGTATGGTTTAAAAACTAGCGAGGTTCTATCCAAGGGGGTTTGATCTAAGGTGATTTGATCAAACCCTCTTCAATTGGAATCCTTAAAATGGAACTTTTAAAGGCTTAAATCATTATATTTTCTAAAAATATGTGATTTCAGCTAAAATTCGTTCCTCTCAGGAATTGTAAACCACTATTATGACAACACCCCCATTTCAGATTTAGACGTCGACTACTCAGCAATGTGAAATAAATTGAATAAAAATGAATAATAATTTTATAAAATGTAAAACAACAGATGGATTCCATAAAACCCTATTTTCGGTAATACTCGATTACAGTCAAATGACAAAATGAGTAACTTAACAAACAGATTTTATCCAAAATAAAATATAAAAAAAAGAATATTAAAATTAATTTAAGATATTTCAAACCCCTATAAATTTAAAATCTCAATCTTTCATTGACTGTTTACAGAGAGAAATAAAGATATTTGCAGTCATAGAGGAGCAACTTGATAGCAGTCTCGTGTTTCAACTATATCTCACAAACTACAATCTGGGTTTCTGAGATTTTTGGACAGAATTTAAGGGACAACAAAATAAAAAAATGCTTTAAAAATTTTACCAACCCAGTTTATAAGTTTATATTTATGAGCAACACAATCAGACCCTTTTACTGGTAAATAACAAGAATAACAAATATGTATTTATTTTTATTGTAGAATAAATGTTTCATTCACACATAGAAATAAAACTATCCAATATTTATTTTTAAAAATAAAAAAAAGAAATCAATCAAATCATTCATGCGTATGAAAAAAAATTTAACACAAGATCTGAAAATCCAACCTAGATCCAACGCTTGGGAATGACAGAAATTTGATGCTGACCTCCAAAGTTTTCAACTTTCAAAACCCTCAAATTGCCACAAATTTCTCATTGCTCCTTCCTCTTTGCAAGCATAGAAAAATCTCTCCCGAAAAAGAATCCCAATCCAAATCCAATATGCATGCCAAAAATCGAATAACCCAACAGCACGGAAACCTTTTATCTCCTCTCAGAATAAAGAGAACACGTCTCCTCCCAAAAAACAACCTCCCAACCCCCTTTCAACTTTCATTTTCGTCACTTTTCATAATGAAGTAATTAGGGTGGGTTCTGGACTCTAAAAATATAATTTTATAAAATAAAAATACCTCTCACCCCTAAAGCTATCACATAGGAAATATTTTAAATCATTAAAAGCACATAAAGACTCCATAAAACATAAATTTAGTGACCATTTTAATAAAATAAATCAAGAGACTAATAATGCAAAAATTATATCCAAACAAAAGTGAACAAATATTATTCAATAAACAATAATCAAATACCAAATAATGATAATAATAAATAATAATTAAATAATTATTCCTCAAAATAATAACATATTAAAACATAACATAAATAAATGTCACTTATGGACAATATTATATCACACCTCAAACACATTAATAAAAATCATAATAATAAATATGATAGATTCAATATCTAACTTCACTCAAATAATTCACAAATAAGGTAAAATATAAATCATAAAATAACTTCACATGAAAGAGCAACATTCACATCAAAAGATAAATAATACTAATCACAATCATAACAACACAACTAACCACGGGGTTTAACACCAACAGGTTGGGATCCAAAACTAAGGTTAGACAACAAAATTAAACAATCACATATCACATAAGAAACAACTAAATAAATGCAACACTCTAAACATAGGGTAAAGAAGATCGGACATTATCTCATGACAACCTGAAAAAGTTAACACATTCTTCATCAATTGTCTCTAATTGAGAACAATGGCCAGGGTTAGGTTATAATTTGGGCCTAGATGTTATCTCTTCAACCACCATTGGGATTAGAGGCACGCTCAGACCTGCTAATTTAGGTAGAGACGTAGCCTAGTACCTGTTCACTTAAACATACAAATTAGAGCACATGTGCATAATAGATGAAGCACTAGGAAAGAAGCTCTAACAATCATATCTCATTCCCGTATGTCTCTCATACGTCCAATGGTATGATGTCGCCCTTTCCACTTATCCTAACAAACATACTACTATATCACTTCGTTATCCAAATAAATCTCTGCATAATAACAATAACATAACAATATGCATCATACTCACCAAAACACTAATAGAAGCTCATGCCCCATCTTGCAACTACAAAGCTTGAACACAAATCAATATATTTTATGATAATAAAGATAACCATAGTCAAAATCATAATAATATGACAACACAATGATAATATATTAGAATCAAGTGAAAACCCCAAAGGTAACAAAACACTTTCATCACATCAATATGTCAATAACATACATTGTAGTAATGGTCATGTTTAAACACACACATCATGATAAATATATCTTTAAACACATCTAATAAATCATTTCTTAATCTTTTTACTTAGTCCATAAATTCATGATATACAATATCAATTGTTTAACATCATTAGCACATACCTTTAAATATCTCTATTATTTTATTTTCATCTCCAAGTTCCAAAGCCAAACTTCCTGTACATCCACTATGAGAATGGAGGGGCACTACATCCTCCCCCCTAAAACTTGACTTACTCTTGGAAGTCACAGACTAGGGTGGAAACATAAGACATTAGTACCAAAAATTTCTATTCTATATTTGATGTACATCCTCTTTCTGAATATCTTTGATCAAAATCACTATTTAACTACAGATTAGAAAGTAATATTTTTCTATCTACATTTAATTAGAAATCTTTGCATCTCTTATAGTATGATATTTGATTTTACACTAACAAATATAACAAGCACTCCAATTACTCTTTTTTTCATTTATAATTATAAAAATCTCCATAATCTTATGTAAGGAATGCACAAATTTTTATTTTTTATTTTTTTATTCAAAAATACACATTGTCTCCTGTTTTAAAAACTTATTTTCAATTACAATTTATGATTTCAATAACATCCATTCTATTTAATACCATAGATTGACAATACATTCACATTTAACATAGCATGGTTATCCCTCTTTTACATCAATAAGCAACAACACATAAGAAATATATATCTAACACATACATACACAATCACATCACCGAAAAAAGCACATCACAAGGCTACATAAGGGTCGTCACGCGGCATGGACTAGCCAAGTGGCCCTCACACTCCTTGGCTATCCGCATGGGATGTGCACCTCGGCCCCCATCCCGCATCGCATCTCAGTGTGGCATAGTCATACACCAGCCGGAGAAGGTACGCACTGGTCGTATGGTGCATGGCAGTGTGTTTGTGGCTCCACGAAAATAGGCACGTGCTAGACACACCCCACATAGTGATACCTCGTGGAGAAGACACATGCAGGTACTCACCGTAGCCAGAGGTATACATGGCTAGGACATACCCATATGCTAACTGACCCAAACAATGTCGAAAGTAAACATGAGTATTCCCTCTACAAGTGTGTGAGGCCCCATCACACTCATCACACAAGTAGGCTATCATAACACAATCTCATAGTGCACCTTCACGTGTCTATGCATGTGGCATCATGTCCTCGAGCCTAGCTTGCTACCATTAGCAACACGACATCATCACTAGCACTGTGTCAGAACATCAGTGGAGTGTGGCATCGTATCCATTGCATCATGTCGGAACATGTGCGAATATAGTATATATAATGCATATATGAGTATATTAATATGGGGCTACCTGAGCTTCACCTCTCATACAGACGAGGTTGACTTGCTAATGTCAGCTCAACGTCCCTATGGACGGCCAGACAAATACTAACAAACCAATGCTACTATACTCAAAGCTGTGGGGATTAGGCTCACACATATGGATCAAGTACCTTGATCCATCATAAGGGGAAGTAGTGAGTACGTTGCCTCAGGATCGGTTGAGCTAAGACTGCTCTACGTCGCATTATGCGTACGCTGCACACTCCGCCCAAGGAACTTTGTGGCTGCTACTACCCCTTCACGGATTAAGGGACTGGAGAACCAAAAGAAAAGAATCTGTGAAACTATCTTTTGGCTACTCATATATAAATTTCAACCACACATGGGTTGGCCCTCAATCAGGTAACAAACATACAAAAACACATAAAGGTATGGTTAATCCCACACCAACAAATACACAATTTTCTCCATGGATGGGTACACAGTATCACCATACCATGGGCACACAAAGCAAGTATGGGGTATTCACAACACTCAACCAATGCACAGTTACTGGTTTCTCACATTTACAAGGGATAAAATTACATACACAATTCCATGAGAACATTTACTTCCATAATCCATGTGATTCATATCATTACATATGTCAATAACCCTTTATCATCTTTTCTTTCACTCTACTCTTTTCCATATATCACATGATGTTGATATGTTAATGTCAAGATTATCGTGATCACTTATCAACTCCACTAAACAAGTTCGCATTCACTTTTATTCATTTGACACAACATTTTATCCTTATAACCTATGCATATGCAAACTGATTTTTCCTCCACACTAAGAATTTTACATAAGTAGCATGAATTTTTAAATGCATCTAAGAATCATTAATACTTCCACACCATTATTCGTGTATCTGGAGTTCAACTAGTTATACACAAGTTATTCAAATTTTCACAGAACAAAAGGACATCACATATTTGTTTTTTTTTTCAAAACACAATCCCACATTCTCTCAAACTTTATCTCAGACCAATACAAGTAACACTAAATATTTGCATAGTGATTATGCCTACTCAAACATCCATATCTGATACCTAAGCTTAATTGTTTCACATGTTACCCCCACATAATAAATTGACATGCAAGACATCCAATGGATAAACATTTTCTATTTATACAAAAGTAAGAAAGAAGAGACATTGTGTTATAGGTTTCAACTATACAAAACAACCAAGGTGTCCGAATACCAATACAATCATCATAATTTTTCAAAATAGAAATTTAGTTATATGCACTAGCATCTTATTTATTCCACAAAAGTAGTCATTTCCAATAAAAACATATCATATCATATGATGCAAACTTATTCACATAAATTTATTTCCAAATACATAGATTAAATACCTAACAACTACACTCAGTCTCATTCATAATTTATCTTTTACGCATGAACCATGAATAAGGAGTACAATTTTAAGAGAATATATAGTCCACCCCTCAAGTAAATTCAAACCTAATTTATTTGATTCATAGTCAAGGTTTAAGCATACAAGTTTAAGACCTAAATGATTTTCTATTATAATGTTGTTTAATACTATTTATTTATTTATTTATTTTTTTAACTATATGTGGACTAGGATGAAGAAAAAAAATAAGATAATTTTTAATTCAATGCAAGCAATTTGCAAATGCAACATTTCCAAACAAAACATCTATACAAAAGAAAAATAAGTCACACCTTCTACCCAAATTTTAAGTACCACTCATAGACAAGTTTTTCATTTATAAACATAGCTAAAAACAAAGTTAAAATTCTATTACATCACTCAACATGTATTATAATGATCACAAAATATCGACAATAATTCATTTATAAACCATCTACATATTTTCCTTAATCTATTCTAAGAACCATTTTACATGCAATATATTCTTAACATTATGAAAACACACTAAACAACATATGGGTGTAACACTCTTACAAAACATAGAAAAACACATGAATAGATGACATACTTAGGTTAGGACTTCCCCTTTAACCACATAACATACATTTCCATTTACATAAAATGATTTAAGTAGCCCAACTGCACAAAATAACATCTTTTCTTAATGCACATTTAGTCAAAAAAAAGAAATCCACAAGCGAACTTAACAACTAGTTAATCTAAACCCACAAATACATCCTAAGATTAAATTTACACTTTCAAAGAATTATAAGTCAGAAATGAAACAAAGTCACACAAAAAAACAATAGTTACAAACATATAAGGAATCACACCCAACAAGAGAATACACAAAGTGTATAATCCTCTATCTAACATCTCAACTAAATGTATAGATCAAAACAAAGTATTTAACATAAGGGTCCCTACGAATTTTTAGTCACACATCAAACATTCATCAGCACATGTATAAGAAAAGTTACTATAACAAGACATGGGAAACAACATTAACCAAAGATCCCAGTGCTGCAACCTGGCTTTGATACCAGATGTAACGCCTTGCTAAGGGACCAAGTGGATTAACACAAAAGGCCATCAACATCAAGAATTTTTTTTTTCTTTTATTATTTTTTTTTAAAGAAACTAAAGTAACACTAACTAATGCAACTCAACCAATTAATATGAATGACATTATTACATCAACATGATATTATAATCACATTATAACCTAAAATAATATTGAACATAACCCATTTGCACACCTATCCACCATGGTCCCCTAATGTTGCTACTAAGATACACCTACACTAATTAAGTCTAAAGAACATATTTGATATACTATGACTATATTTTACTAACACTTAAATGTAAATTAATCTCATGCATC
The DNA here is from genome assembly GCA_007258455.2 of Sequoia sempervirens. Taxonomy (NCBI): domain Eukaryota; kingdom Viridiplantae; phylum Streptophyta; class Pinopsida; order Cupressales; family Cupressaceae; genus Sequoia; species Sequoia sempervirens. Next base: position 62,754 of record VDFB02170297.1, on the reverse strand, counting down.
AAATTACATATGATAACATATCAAAATTATCTTCAACCACATCTAACACTATGTCAATACAAATCTATTCTTAATCAATATTATAAAATAAGTACATAAAGATATATCATATCTACTACTTAATTAAACTCATGCATTATAAATACATTTCTATATTAAACCTCTCTATTATATACTAAACAATAGTAAAAATGTGTATAAACAAGATTGTATCAATTCACTTACTTTTCCTATACAAGAATGCTACCATGAACATGTTTCATTAATCTAAGAGGTATATATGTATAAGATACATTAAACATAATTTTTTTATGAAAATATCACCTGCACATAAATTCAACTATAGAATGAAGCAAAAAGAAAGACTCCATATTGTGAACGAATTGCACCACCTAAATCCCAATAGATGGTTCAGAAATACCACCCTACCACGTGGAACCCTGAGGCCCACTCCCTCCATGCTAAGAGACAACACTAGGCCCCACAAACAAGTAAACAATAGAATAGAAATAACAAGTGGCTGACACTAAACATCCCAAGAAAACTACCAAAATAAGAATCAATCGAAAATTACAATAACTTTACAAATGCTTCTAGGTACTTCTATAGACCCAAACACATAACACAAATGGATAGAAAACTAAAAAGCTTATCATTAAACCACAACACTATAATAAAGTATATTACATCAATCTCACAATATTATAACATAATAACACACTATAGTTTAGTAATTCATAATCAAGACCAACAATGCACATCCTTGACATAATTGATTTTTACAAATATAGAAACTTTAATGCAAGATCTCACAAATATGAAGGGATTTATAATATGAAAATAGTAAACACAATTAAATAAAAATAGTACAACACAATACAGATCAAATAATATAGTTATACCCTCAAATACAACTTTTAAAACTAAACTAATTCTCACTTGACAACAGTCAAATCTATTAACAATAAAACAACCATAAAATAGTCATATAAACTCGAAATCAAAATCTGTAAAATACCCATTTCAGATTTAGATGTCGAATACTCAGCAACGCAAAAGAAATTGACTAAAAATGAATAATAATTTTATAAAATGCAAAACAACAGACGGATTCCATAGAACCCTATTTTCGGTAATACTCGATTACAGTCAAAAGAAAAAATGAGTAACTTAACAACTAGATTTTATCCAAAATAAAATTAAAAAAAAAATATTAAAATTAATTTAAGCTATTTCAAACCCCTATAAATTTAAAATCTCAATATTTCATTGACTGTTTACAGAGAGAAATAAAGATATTTGCAGTTATAGAGGAGCAACTTGATAGCAGTCCCGTGTTTCAACCATATCTCACAAACTACAATCTGAGTTTTTGAGATTTTTGGGTATAATTTAAACGACAATGAAATGAAAAAACCCTGTAACAATCTCACCAACCCAGTTTGTAAATTTAGATTTATGAGCAACGAAATCAGACCCTTTTACTGGTAAATAACAAGAATAACAAATATGTATTGATTTTTATTGTAGAATAAATGTTTCATTCAAACACAGAAATAAAACCATCCAATATTTATTTCCAAAAATTAAAAAAAAGAAATCAATCAAATCATTCATGCATACGAAAGAAAATTTTAACACAAGATCTAAAAATCCAACCTAGATCCAACGCTTGGGAATGACAGAAATTTGATGCTGACCTCCAAAGTTTTCAACTTTCAAAACCCTCAAATTGCCACAAATTTTTCATTGCTCCTTCTTCTTTGCAAGCATAGAAAAATCTCTCCCGAAAAAGAATCCCAATCCAAATCTAACATGCATGTCAAAAATCGAATAACCCAACAGCACGGAAATCTTTTATCTCCTCTCAGAATAAAGAGAACACTTCTCCCCCCAAAAGATAACCTCCCAACCCCCTTTCAACTTCCATTTTCGTCACTTTTCATAATGGAGTAATTAAGGTGGGTTCTGGACTCTAAAAATATAATTTTATAAAATAAAAATACCTCTCACCCCTAAAGCTATCAGATAGGAAACATTTTAAATCATTAAAACCACATAAAGACTCCATAAAACATAAATTTAGTGACCATTTTAATAAAATGAATCAAGAGACTAATAATACAAAAATTATATCCAAACAAAAGTAAACAAATATTATTCAATAAACAATAATCAAATACCAAATAATAATAATAATAAATAATAATTAAATAATTATTCCTCAAAATAATAACATAATAAAACATAACATAAATAAATGTCACTTATGGACAATATTATATCACACCTCAAACACATTAATAAAAATCATAATAATAAATATGATAGATTCAATATCTAACTTCATTCAAATAATTCACAAATAAGGTAAAATATAAATCATAAAATAATTTCACATGAAAGAGCAACATTCACATCAAAAGATAAATAACACTAATCACAATCATAACAACACAACTAACCACGAGGTTTAACACCAATGGGTTGAGATCCAAAACTAAGGTTAGACAACAAAATTAAACAATCACATATCACATAAGAAACAACCAAATAAATGCAACACTCCAAACATAGGGTAAAGAAGATTGGACATTGTCTCATGACAACCCGAAAAAGTTAACACATTCTTTATCAATTGTCTCTAATTGAGAACAATGGCTAGGGTTAGGTTATAATTTGGGCCTAGATGTTATCTCCTCAACCACCATTGGGATTAGAGACACACTCAGACCTACTAATTTAGGTAGAGACGTAGCCTAGTACCTATTCACTTAAACATACAAATTAGAGCACATGTGCATAATAGCCGAAGCACTAGGAAAGAAGCTTTAGCAATCATATCTCATTCCCATATGTCTCTCATACGTCCAATGGTATGATGCCACCCTTTCCACTTATCCTAACAAACATACTACTGTATCACTTAGTTATCTAAATAAATCTCTGCATAATAACAATAACATAATAATATGCATCATACTCACCAAAACACTAATAGAATCTCATGCCCCATCTTGCAACCACAAAGCTTGAACATAAATCAGTATATTTTATGATAATAAAGATAACCATAATCAAAATCATAATAATATGACAACACAATGATAATATATTAGAATCAAGTGAAACTCCAAAGGTAACAAAACACTTTCATCACATCAATATATGAATAATATACATCGTAGTAATGGTCATGTTTAAACACACACATCATGATAAATATATCTTTAAACACATCTAATAAATCATTTCTTAAATTTTTTACTTAGTCTATAAATTCATGATATACAATATCAATTGTTTAACATCATTAGTACATACTTTTAAATATCTCTATTATTTTACTTTCATCTCCAAGTTCCAAAGCCAAACTTCCTGCACATCCACTATGATAATGGAGGGGCACTACATAGGGTTTAGGGTTGTATGCTATAGACAACTAGGGAAATTGCAAGAGAGTTATTGAAGGACAAGACCTATTTTGCATTTGGCATTGACGAGGATGTAGCTAGCCGAAGGGGAGTTCACCGGGTTTTGTTGTGGCAACATGGAGGTTTGTAATTACAAGATGCCACAGACTTAATTGACTTGGTTTTTTTGTGGTGACTTGGACCTTGGTAATTACATGGGTTGGTGTTGATAGAGAATGATGTCCTCGATAGGGGTCAGTGAATGGTAAGTGCTTGTTGGCATGAGGAGCAATGTATCATGACATTGCACGATGCCAGTAGGTGAATTAAATGGAATATTAAGGTTTCTCCATGCTCATAGAACTATCTTTTCAGCTTGGTAGATGAACTATATAAAGCTAGTTCTTTGTGATAATACCTACTTTCTCTAGCTCATGACAATAAATATATGATGTGATTCAAAATATTTTTATGTAAAAAACACCTTGCCCATTTTATACATATACATGTATATATGTATAATGGGGGAATTGTAACAGAGCTATAACTAATACATACATATATTTATGCATATATACATATCTATACACACACACACATATATATATATATATAATATACATGTACATACATGTATATATATAGATATTTACACATGTATATACATATGTACACACACACATACATGTATATAAATGTGTATAAATATGTATATATGCATAAATACATGTATGCATGTTTTACTAAGAGGTATGTTACAATTTTTCTATTTTTGTATAATACTCAATACTAGATAATGTAGCTTCTCTTATATAATTGCTCTCTTTATCAGTAGAGTAAAAAAAATGGGTACTATATCAAAATTAACAGCATAGGAGGTCAATGAATGTGCAAATGTACAAATGGAAACACAGGAATAAATTACGTTCATATTTGCAAAAGGGGAGTCTTAGATAGGATGTAGGCATACCTTGTGGGTGCAATTGAGTGTCACATGAATAGAAGAAAATGAGGCATGCTTTCCATGCTACTGTATTCGGTGATGTAGCATCCTTTCCTACCACAAAATCCTGACCTAGAGCATACTTTTCTGGTGACAAATCTTAAGCATTATGGATTGTCCAAATCTCAAAGCATTTTAACTTCAGAATTTTTTTAAGTTGAAATCACTGCTATAAAATTTCTAAAAAATACATGTATAGTTGTATGATTTGTGATAAAGGATTGGATACATAGTTGTAAACTAGGATATGGCACCATATTAAAATCAGAAACATGGAGTCTGACTAAATGTGTAAATATATATATGGAAAGGTAGGAATAAATTACATGGATATTTGCAAAACATAAGTGGTAGATAGGAGCTATGCATACCTTGTAGCTACAACTAGATGTAGTCTATACATAAAGAAAGAAGGCATGCTCTCCACCCTATAGTATTCGACCATCTAGCCTTATGCATTGCCACCAAACACCCAAGGAAGAACATATATCTCCCGCCCATAAAACCAAAACACAATCAAATATCTAAAAATAAGAATTCAGAAGAATTATAGATTGTCAAAATCTAATAGCATTAACTTGAAAATATTTTTTAGTTGGAAGCAATGCTATACTCCCGTTGGCTGTTCATAGTACCCAGCTTGGTCACATGGGTGACCAGGGGCTGCACCCAACGACCAGTGCAGCCCCCACGGGCTTTATAATCAACGAGTGGTCCTTTGGACGACCACGGGCTTCGCCCAAGCCCTCTATAGCACTGGCCACTTTGCTAGCCCTCCTTCTGGTCACATGGGTGACCACAGGCTTCGGACCAACTCTCTGCTCACCAACCCCTAGTCCTGCATGTGATCAGGGGCCAAATTTGTTTAGCTCCTGAGGGCTTCTAGGGGCCAAATCAAAGCTTTTTGGACAACTTTCACGGAAACGTGCATATCTTGGGCATACAACATCCTTTTTTTTGCAAATGAGATATCATTAGAAAGCTATTTCGATGCTCTATGCAATGGTGATTCCTTTTTTATGCTTTTTTTGTGTCAAAAGTCAGATGTTTCCTTTTTCACTCTAGGAGACGTATCTTGTGACTCGCTTATCCATTTTTCATATTTTCACGGTGTTAGAAAGCTAGTTTCAGCCTCTATGTAGATCTGAGGTCATTTACATAATATGTTTACATTATTTTATGATTGCATTCATTTTTATTTCATGTGCTAGGTTTTCATTTTCTCTTATGTTTCTGTAGTTTTGCAGTTTCTCATTCTGCAATCATTGGGTATTGTAATAACAAACTGATATAAAGTTCCATTAAGGGGGGTTCTTGCATCCATTTAATGTTGGTGACAACTCGCATGAGTTTTTCTGGTTTCCTATTGTCTCCTTCTAGCTTCTTTCTTGCTTAGTTGGACACATTGTTGGTTTGCTTTAGTTCACACTTCAATTGGGATTTTATAGTTCTTAATCTGCATTGGTTCAAATCTTTCTCATTTGAAGGCCATGTTTTTATGGTTAATGTTCCAAAACCTTGATGGTACTCGTCCTATGGACAGTTTTAGTTTCAATTAGGAATTGGCTTCGAGAGACACAACTTCTAGATTTGTCATCATTATGGGTCCATTCATCCTTTCATCTACTATTGCTTACAGATCCCAGGGTTGATCCAGTATGTGAGTTTCCAGTGTTCCTTGGCATCAAATCTACTATTGCATTTCTGATTCCAGTTTTGGTTTCAGTTGTAGACAAATTATCTTTTCTTACTCCCTAGATTTGAGGTTCTAGTGTTGCTTCATCAGAGTTCTTCTAGTGCTTCTTTGCAATAGGTCATCTCTCTGAGGGGGGGTTTTTTGCACTGTGTTTTCTCTCTCTTTACATTTGTACATGAGTACCTGATTAGGTCTAGTTGTTGGGACTCATATTTTCATAATAATGTACTCCTCTCTAAGTTGCACTTATGGGGGGTGTTGGTGTAATTAATTATTAATTACAATTTGCATAAGATTACTTAGGCATATTTAATTCCTAGGTCATAGTTTTTCATCTTTATCTTTATTAATTACAATTTGCATAAGTTTACCTAGGCATATTTAATTCCTAAGTCATAATTTTTCATCTTTATCTTATCGAGCTATCTTGTTGCTCAAGATAAGATTAGGTTTATGCATCTTTTCTTTTATAAAGCAAATTATCTCTTGTATTATTTGGTACTTCGAATATATCAATTTGCACATCTTTTTCAAATCTCTGCTTTTCCATTTTTCTCTTATGTGGAAGGTGTTTTTTCTGGTTTGCAATCAGATCTTGGTTTCTAACAATGTACTCATAAAATAAGGAATTCAATAAAGGACATAAATGTAGTTGGAGCTTTTACACCATTGCAAACATGTGATGACAAACCTATATATTATTGTGGACATGTGCAGTTACAACTAATAATGTTTGGAATCTAAAATGGTTTGAATCACATAAAGTTATTGACAAGGAAATTTTTCTAAAAGAACCATTAGAAAAACACTTGGGAACCACAAGAATTGAGAGAATACCAAAACCAAACATTTAATAGAGCTTTGAAGTAGGAGGAAAGAATATCATAGAATAAAATCACACAACACAAGCAATCCATGTCATCTAATGTATTATTATTTTCTAGCATACAAGTTTTAAAAGCTTGATATGTTGCTAAAGAGACACCTATAGATAATTTTCATCATAAATTCTAATACCTTTTATACAATTCTCTATTTGGATTGAATATTTACTAGCCAAAGGATGTAGCTTGAATCTTGTAACAAGATGTTTAAAATTTTGTTATCGATGTATAAGTTGTAAGAAATGGGCAAGGTCTTTTTTACATGAAATGATTTAGAATCATACTATATAATTATTTCCAGAAGCCAAAGAAAGTATGTATTATCATAAAGAACCAGCTTAATATAGTTGATTTAGCATGTTGAAAAGATAGGTCTAGAAGTGTGGAGAAATGTAGTCTGCATAATAGAATATGTTGTGTATTTGTAGCAACCAATGTATGATTGTGATTGGAAAAACCACAAAACCCATGCTCATTCTCCTCCCTGCCATATTGACATCGTGAAGACCCATGGGTTGTAGCCAAACCGCTAAGAAAAAAAGTATGGTAGCACCATAAAAAATTCAATGGAGCCATACCATATATCAAATAATAAGGAAGTAAGGGAAATTGTGTTGTTTGTATATATAATTTCTTATATTGTACTATATTTTTGATGCAAGTACCTGTACAAGATGAATAAGTTGATAAAGAGACACCTAAAAATAATTATCATCATAAGCTCATAATCTAAGAGCCAAACTATGGTAATGAACAATTTTCTATAGACAGCTAGAAGAAAGGATGTCATGAAGAATAATTTATTCTACAAATGTTGAAATAGGTAAGGGGAAAAGGTCACAATTACATAGATTTGTATATGAAAATAGACCATGCTCATTAGGAAAAAATAGTTCCATGTTTATGAATTGCATTTCATGAGCTTGATGCATAGAGGCTTCACAAAACATTCCATGCTCTTGAGACCCTACTCCTTAATTACATCAATTATTTCATGAAGCCTTTATGCATCAAGCTTATGCTTGTTGCCACAAATGGAGATTGTTTGTTTACGTAGGGGTCAATGCATGTGGTTGTTGCTAGAAGATGGAAAAAAGGACAATAAATGCAGTATTCCATATTCCCCTATGTTAAAGTATAAAAGTATCAATGGTAAAAGGCTTTAAAAAAATAGATTCAATGCTGTAACTATATAGTGGTGATTTTTTCATAGCATAGACAATAGTTATACATGCTACTTTAAACTCTATTTCAAATCATAGTCTACATAAAAACACATAAACATAATAGACAAAGCTATTTATATATACATATGTATATATCTTTTTCTACATATATGCATATGTATATTTTCCTATATGCATATTATTGATGTTTGAGATTAGATAAGTATGGAATGGGGAAAAAACAATGAAAAATGGGTTACCGCAAGAATAGGTAATTATAAAAAACCTATTAAAAGAGCAATTAAAAATCATAGCTAAATCACAGATGATGAGGAACCCACAACTATTTTAGAATTTCTCTATTTCTCTATAATATCTATTGCCAGACAATGTAACTCCAATTTTGAATTCATAGGCCAACTATATGTCTATGTATGTGTATATATTTGAATATAAAACAAATAATTGAATATGTATATATAGACAAATTGTGGTCCAATAGCACAACAAGAAGTAAATGTAATATTTAATATTGTAGTGTGGGAAAGTATCCTCCAAAATATGCAAGAAAATATTTTGATTCAGTTGCATTGTCAAAATAGCCATTCTAGCATAATAAATATGTGTTCTAAATATGGAAGAAAATATATTTATTGAGTTGCATTTTAAGAATAGTCATTTTTCCATTATGAATATCTTACACATATTGTACGAGTAAATGCTCTCTTCTTAACAAATGGAAATTTGAAACAAACAAGTTGTTAGCTAAATATATAAAGTTGTACAGATCAAAGAACTATAACAAAAACACTTAAAAGCCACCAAATACATTTCTATATGCAAAACTATTTGCAAATGTATCTATGCATATGCATTCTATTTTTGATAGGGATAGAAAGGGGCTAAATGTAAAAAAATGTGTATAACACCAAAGATGCACAAAGTGTTTAGATGCATAACTTCATCAAAGTATACATTCCCATATTGCAACATTGAATATTGTATTTACCTTGTTTGAGGATACCAACTCCACTACTCCCAACCCATGTAATTACTAAGCTCCACCTTTGTGTGAAAAAACACTTACCACTGAGCTTCCACATATCAAGGACAACAACTCCACCACCCCCAACCCATGTTTGCATATAGACAAGCAGGGAAATTGTAATAGAAATCTATATATGTTGAAAAATGCATCTATCCTTCCAAATTTCCAAATGATTTATTCAAACGCAGTTTTCCAAAGCAATACTTGTTTTCACTATGTTATGGGAACAATTATATGATGCAATGATCTGTCCAAAATGCATATAGCACCACAGGCTTAATTGGAAATTTAAGTTGCATTGTTTAGTATTCAATAATATGGACAAAACATCTATAAAAAATACCCATGTAAACTGACTTATAGACTTCATATCACAACAGTTTCAAAACTTTCAAATCTGTTATAGAACGGACCCAAGGATGACTATTCTTACAATAGCCTCATACGCAAGCAACACCACAATGGCTCTTTTGACAATGAAACTTAATATACACATAGATATACATATACATATATATATACATACATGTACACATATACATACACACACATATATTTAAACATACATATAAAATAATATATACATACATACATACATACATACATATATATATATATATACATATGTAGACAGATATATACAATCTATGCATCTTTGGTATTATACACATTTTGTACAATTAGTACGATGAAGACTAAATTGTGCTAACACAAAAAGCTGTAAAATCTTTGTGTATATATTTTAATATATTCTAACATTTAAACCATCCCATTCCTTTTCTAATTTTTCATATATATATAATTATATACACATCCATACACATATATTTTGTTATATGTTTATGCATGTAATTGCTAATTTACATTTATATATCATTATACATGAAATTTCATATATTCTAATGTGCTTGACCTCATATGTACACTTGTAGGTTGTGTGAGTAAATTCAAGTTAAATTGCGATAATGAACAATTTGTTATGGGAAAAACACTATCACAAAACATATAGATAGAAGCCAAGCAATCTATGTAAGAGTTTCCTTATCAATTATGCATTTCAGCCACACTATTTAGCAACACATATGAAACACAAATAGGGACACTATGAGAAGAACAATTAGCGAGAAACTTTTCAAACATATGAAGATGTGACTTGTTCAAAAACCAACATTAAATAGAAGGAGATCATAGAATTGTGTATATTTTGAACAACAATGTGATCTATTCTTGTGTTTTCATATATACATTTGCACGCTCATTGACCTCCCATGCTTTTGATTTTAATATGGTGGCCATGTTCTTTTCAATGTGGTAACAAATAGAGTAATTGTATAATAGGAGCTACTCTTATATGGTATTCAGTATCATAGAGAAATAGGGAAATTGTTACAAAGCTAGTACTAAAACATACATACATTTCTTTATGCATATCCTATTGCTGCACAATGGGGGTAGGAAAATTAAATGCAACATTGAATGTTGACATGTGGGAAAGTATACTTTGATGAAGTTGTATTGTCAAAAGAGAAATTGTGGTGTTGGTTTTATATCAAACTATTGTTATATATATATATATGTATGTATGTATGTATGTATGTATGTATGTATGTATACATATATAGAAACATATATATACACGTATGCACATATACATATACATATATATAGATACAAATATATATACATATATATATATACTTATATATAGGTATACATATATACATACACATATATACATATATATGCATATATATATATATATATATATATATATCTACATATATATGCATATGTATATATACTTTTATATAGATATACATATATACATACATATATATACATATATATGCATATATATACTTTCTAACATGCCAACATTCAATATTGCATTTACTTTGTCCACTGCTATCGTGCAATGACAGGATGCATTGGTGCTCACACCAAGGAACACTTACCACTCACCCTCCCCATATCAAGGACACCATTCTCCAACACCACCAACCCATGTAATTACCAAGGTTCACGTCACCCAAAAAACTTGGTGACCATATATATGAAAATGGTTAGTACGAAAGGATAAACATATTGGAGATAGAATTAGTATATATATACTTTCCCACATGCCAACATTTAATATTGCCTTTACTTCACCCACTACCATTACACAATGACAAGATGCATTGGCCCTTGTGCCAACAAACACTTAACATTCACTCTCCTAGTATCTAGGACACCATTCTCCACCACCACCAACCCATGTAATTACCAAGGCCAACCTCGCCACAAGAAAAACCAATGACAATATATATGAAAAGGATTAGTAAGAAAGGATAAGCATATTGGACATAAAATGAGTTTGGGGGCTGGTAGGTGCCATTCTTTTCAATTCACCACCTTTGTCTCTGTTAAAGGGGAGATTGGAGGATTTTAAAGCTATCATTTGTTCAATCTGTAGGTCATTTACCTTGGGTGTTTTGTATAAATGGTTTATTTATTGTTTATGTTAAAACTATTTTTCTCCATAATCTATAAGTTGCTTTCCATGGATGTTTGGCGTTATGGTTTTGTATGGATGGATAAATTGCAGTTAAATCTTCCTCATTTCATCAAAAAATATGGTCAAGGTTTGTAGTTTTCCTATTCCTAGTTTATTGTTTGTAGTTATCTCTATGTCTTTGTCCTTATACCCATGTTACCATAGGAGCAAATATAGTTAACTCTTGTTTTGCTCATCAAAAAATATGTTTAGGGCTAGTAATCTTATTGTGCTTTGTTTATTGTTTTAGTTTTTTGTGTGTATCTTTGTCGTTAGATGCATTAACATAGGAGCAACTGGATATTGACATAGGAGTGATTTCATATATATAGATATGCATAGAATTTGTTATTTGTTTGAAGTTTCCACTATAATTTCCATTAGCCAAGCCAAAACAATCCTCCAAATACTAGCCCTATTAAAGGTTTAAACATTCAAAAAAAAATTTGCATATTGAAAAGGCATGTAAGACATATTACAAATATGCTACATTATTCACCTCTCAATACTGTAGACAAAGAGGGAAATTATGAAAGAGATATTAGTTAAACATACATCCATATATATATATACATATACACATATATACATATATACACACATGTATATATATACATATAGACATATATATATATATATATATATATATATATATATATATATATATATATATATATATATAAATATTCATACATAGGCAATATTAGAGACAAACAAGAAAACTCCAAAAGAAATCTTATGGAGACACTCTAGAAGCATACAAAAATTTCATAGTGTTAGAAAGTATACTATGATTAAGTTGCATGCTTGAAACAACCATTATTGTGTTGGTTTCATAGCATTTTGTAGAGGCTATTTTTTTTAAGTTTCCAACAAGACTTTCATGAACCAAACCATGAATAGGAATTTTTGTCTAATAGGTCTTTTACAATTCATGTTTTTAGTGAAATAGACAACACTTGTCTAGGGATTTTACTGACAACCTAGAGCTTACCTCTTAAAGAAAGGATCTCCCTATATGTTCCTCATTAGTCAATACAAACAAATAACCAGAACTATAAACCAACAACAAAAAAATTACTAACCCTAAGAATATTTTTTTAGGAAAGAAAGGACATTTAACTGCAATTCCTCCATCCATATAGAATGATATAATCTCTTTCCAATATCCACAATGGGATAACGCCAAAGATACAAACATTTAAAAAGAATACATAGACACTAAATTAACCATCTATGCAAACTACTCATGTAAAATGATGTATAGTATACATATACATATATATATATATATATATATATATATATATATATATATATATACATTTATATATATATACATGTATACATCTATATATACATATATTTATGTATATATGCATGTATACATTTATATACCTGTATGCGTATATTGGATGGAAAGTATTTACCCATGCGAGGGTTAAGGTATGCTACTGTTGTACTTTTTCCATTCCTAGTTTATTACTTGTAGCTATCTCTATGCATCTTTGGCATTATTTCTATCACCATGGGTGAAATTTTAGGTAAATCTAGGTTCTTTCATTAAAAATATGGATAGGGTTGGTAATTTTATTTCCCAATTATAGATTAAGATAGGAGTAATTATATATGCATTTAAAAATATACATGTGGGAAGACATATATATCCATATGTACAAAGCAAGCCTCTTGTGGCTTGTTTGAAAATGCAAGCAAGCATCCAGACTAGATTTTCCTTGAGCTGACCAGTTGAGAAGGCTTCAAATTCAACCCCTTAGCTTCCTATATTAATGCCAAACTTTAGAGTAGACTCCAATGAGATTTCCATCAGATGGGTCATCAATAAGATTCATCGTGCAATATTTGTTTAACAATTTCTCAATTTGTCTACAATATTTAATCCCACACAATGTGGCACATATTTTTTTTGCATAATATATGCCAAGGACGTGGATGGTAAGTGTTTTCATGTGCGAGGGTTAACGAATTCTGGCATTGTTGTATGATGAGGGACGTACCAAGCAAATACAATATTGAATGCTGGAGAGTAGGAAAGTATACTTTGGTTAAAAGTTGCATTTTCAAAATAGCTATTGGTGTCTTATATATATTTTGTTATGGAATTAGTAAGTCATTTTGCATGGGTATTTTTCTTAAATGATTAATTTATTGTTTATGTCTTTCATTTTCTGCTTATTGTTCATTTTCATATTGGGTTTTAGGGTTTGAACATTGATGTGTTGTGTAATGTGCAATGAAGTATATTGATTAAGTTGCATTGTTGAAAGAACCATTGTGGTGTTGGGTTGATAGTGAGCTATTGTAATATATATATATATACACACACACATGTGTACATATATTTCTATATATATATACATATATATATATACATGTATATATATGTATATATATAATTGTTTATGCATTTATATATATATGTATATATGCATAAAAACATGTATGCATATTTTACTAATAGTTCTGTTACAATTTCCTTATTTCTCTATAATATTGAATGCTAGATAATGCAGCTCCTCTTATAGGATCACTCTATTTGTTAGCAGACTAAAAAGAATGTGGCCACCATATTAATTTTTTGTCATTGTTACTCTCAAATATTTCAAATCACTTGGATGAGTATATGATATGTTTACATACATTACAATTTCAAACAAAACTAAACAATTTAGTCCATATATATTTCAAATGTTTTCTATACAAACAATAGTTGAGTATATTTTGTATATAGCTAATAATTGACAATTTATTATCATATGGATTTGAAATATCTTGTATATGGCTAATAGTTGAAAATGTTGCAGGGCGAGAAAGTATACTTTGATTAAGTAACATTTTTCAAACAACCTTATACATCTATATATTTATGTATATATGCATAAAAACATGTATGTATGTTTTATTAATAGTTTTGTTACAATTTCCCTATTTCTCTATAATACTTAATGCTAGATAATTTAGCTCCTCTTACACAATTAAAAGAACAAGATCTTAATGAAGGTGCATATGTATATATGCAAATACAAGAAAAAATTGCATTGTTGTTCATAATCTAATATTGAATGTTGTGGGGTGGGTAAGTATCCTTCTAATTGATTTAAGTGAAAATCCTTACAAATAGGATGCTATATATTGTCAATGGCCACTTAATTTGTTCTTGTGATTACATATGTACATTTACACATTCATTGAGTTGGTTCTTTGTACCCTACTAACAAATAGAGTAATTGTATATGCTAAGTGTTTGCCCGCCCAAGGCTTAATGCATTCTATGGTTGTTGCACTATGGTGATGGAACAAAGTAAATGTGGTTGGATGAAGTAAATGTAATATTTAATGTATATTTTACTAATAGTTCTATTACAATTTCCCTATTTCTCTATAATATTGAATGCTAGATAATGCATCTCCTTTTATAGAACTACTCTACTTGTTAGCAGACTAAAAAGGATGTGGGCGTCATATTAAACTTAAAAGCACGAAAGCTCGATGAATGTGTAAATGCATATATTCAAATAGAAGAATAAATTGTGTTGTTCAAAATCTACACGATCCTCTTTGCGGGAATTTGAACTTAGATCAATCAAAAAGATACCAAGCAACTAACTATATAAAATGTGTATAATACCAAAGATGCACAAAGTATATATACATGTCTATATGTATATATATATATGTATATATATACATAAATATATATTTATATATATATATATACACTTACATATAAATATAAATACATATGTACATATACATATACATATACATATACATATACATATACATATACATATACATACACTTTCCATCCTCTATTTTTTTTTTGTAGTTATCTTAATGCATCTTTGGCATTACACCCATTCTCATAGGAACAATTGAAATTAAATCTTTTTCCTTTCAACTAAAAAAACAACAGTGTGAAATGTAATTATGGAGGTGCACATCCCCAATAGATTGAGACACCCCAAGCGCTGAAAAATTTAATTCACAACTAACCTGATGAACATCCCTACAAAAACTTTTTAAAAAATAACCTATCGACTTATAAATGTTTATACATCTATATACATATGTATATATACACACTTACATATAGATATACATACATATACATATGCTTATACATATACATATACATACACTTTCCATCCTTAGTTTATTTTTTGCAGTTATCTTAATGCATCTTTGGTATTACACCCATTCTCATATGAACAATTGTAGTTAAATCTTTTTCATTTCAGCTAAAAAAAACAATGTGAAATTTAATTACGAAGGTGGACATCCTCACTAGACTGAGACACCAAGTGGGCACTGAAAAATCCAATTCACGACTGACCTGATGAATATCCTAGTTGAAACTTTTAAAAAAAGAGCCTATCGACTTATAAATTTTTATACATCTATATATATAGGTATATATGGATAAACACATGTATGTATGTTTTACTATAAAGCTGAATGCCAGATAATGCAACTCCTCTTATATAATTACAACTATTTGTTAGTAGACTAAAAAGAACACAACCACCATATTAAAATCAAAAGCATGGGAGCTTAATGAACATGCAAATCTATATATGCAAACACAAGAATAAATTGCATTGCCCAATAACCACAATGAAAAGCATGGGAGCATGATAAGCATAATGAAAAAATGAAAGCCGAAAAAATTACTAACCCTAATGATATTTTATCATCAAACAAAGAATATTTAACTCCAATGAATCCATCCATACAAACCAATATTCACTTTCAAGTCTCCAAAAGTGTGTATAACCACAAAGTTACAAACTACTAACCCTAACCTTATTTTTTGGGCAAGAGGAAAAATATTTAACTACAATAAAACCATCCATACATACTGATTATCTATTTCAAGTCTCAAAAATGGGTATAACGGCAAAGATACAAACAAATAACAATGAATAATAAGCAAAGACCAAAAGACATGAACAACAAATTAATCATTCATGCAAAATTACCATATAAAACTACTTATAGATTCTACCAGACAACAACCTTAAAACCCTCCAAAATGCTATAAAATGGAGCCAAGGGCGATGATTTTTATAGTAGTATACTACCAAACCAACACCACAACGTCTATTTCTGCAATGCAACTTAGTCAATATAATTTCTTGTACATCTTGCACTACATCAGTGTTAAAACTCTCCAACCTACTATCAAGAGGAACAATGAGCAGAGAATGAAAAACATGAACAATAAATAATCTACTATCAAACGAACACCACAATGGCTCTTTTGATAATGCAATTTAATCAATATACTTTCTCACACATTTCACAGTGCATGAGTGTGAAAACCCTCCAACCTACTATCAAAGGCAACAATAAATAGAGAATGAAAGACACCAACAATAAATTATTGATTTCTACAAAAACCCATTAAAAGCAACTTACAGGTTCTATGACACAACAGTCTTACAACCCTCCAACCTGCTAAAAAGTGGAGTCAAGGGCAAAATTTTTAACAATATTCTAGTATCTAACCCACACCACAATGGCTCTCTCGACAATACAACTTAATCAAAGTGTGTTTTCCCACATAGAAACATTCAATATAGTATTTCCTTGAGCCTCCGCCTCTGAGCACCAATGGGAAGATTCATTGGCGCTCACACCAACAAACACTTACCATTCACCTTCCCCATAACGATGACACCATTCTTGTACGCCACCAACCCATGTAATTACCAACACCAACTGTGCCACAAAGAAAAAATGGTTCCCTCCCCGCTCGCCGAGCTACATCACCTAACACTAAATATTATATAGAAATAGAGAAATTGTAAAAGACCTATTAGAATAACACTGAACAACCACCAAAGAAATTTTATCTCCAATATGTCAATGGTTGCATACAACCCTAAACCCTACACATAGATAGCTACAATTCTGGCTCTTTTGACAATGCAATTTAATCAATATACTTTCGCACACATTTTACAACACATAACTATTAAAATTGTCTAGCCTATTATGAAAAGGAACAATCACCAAAGGCTAAGACACATGAACAATAAATTAATCATTTATACAAAATACCCATGTAAACATACATATATATACATTTAAACATATAGACACACACACACACACATATATGTATACATATATACATATATATACATGTAAATATACATGTCTACATATGCATACATATATACATGTAAACATATACACAGATATATACATGTATATTTAACTATTCTTTTAATAGTTGTTTTACAATTTCCCTTTTTTTTCTACAATATTTAGTGTCAAATAATGTAGCTTGAATCATCAATTAAGAAACTAGTTTTTACATTATGTGTGTGTGTGTGTGACAAACCGATTATCTCTTTCAAGTCTCAAAATGTGTATAACCGCAAAGATACAAATAAATAACAAGGAATAATAAGTAGACACCGAAACACGTGAACAATAAATTAATCATTCACATAAAATTACCATGTAAAACTAATTACATACTTCATGGCACAACAACCTTAAAACCCTCCAAAATGCTATGAAATGGATTGGAAGGAAATAATTTTTCAAATGGTTTGCTACCAAACCAACACTACAATTGCTATTTCCACAATGCAACTTAATCAATATAAAACCCTCCAAACTACTATCAAAAGGAACAATAAGCATCTAATGAAAGACATGAACAATAAATAATTTGCTAGAGTGATAATCTCTTTGAAGTCTCCAAAATGGGTTTAACCTCCTGGAGATAGAAACATATAACAAGAAGATATTAACAATAAATTAATCATCTATGCAAAACACCCATGTAGAAAAGAGTGTAACCCCACAAAATTGAGTGAAAATTTGAGCTACATCACCTCACACTAAATATTATAGAGAAATAGAGAAATTGTAAAAGAGGTATTGGAATAACACTAATGTATCTTGGAGTCTCGATTAAGTCTATTTATGTATGAAACTTAATCAATATACTTTTTCACACATTTCATAGTGCATCAATGAACATAAAACCCTCCAACCTACTATCAAAAGCAACAATGAACATAGAACCAAAGACATGAACAATAAACTACTAGTTTAATCAAAATACCCATCGAAAATGACTTACAGATTCGACACCACATTAGTATTACAACCCTCTAGCCCACTTAAAAATGGAGCTGAAGCCAATGATTTTAATAATATTTTTGTATCAACCCCACACTACAATGGCTCTTTCTACAATAAAAATTAATCAAAGTATACTTTTCCACATGATAACATTCAATATAGTATTTAATTCAGCCTCTACCACTGTACACCGACATGAAGATGAATTGTAACTCGTGCCAACAAACACTTACCATTCACCTTCCCTGTTATGACGATAATATTCTCCACCACCACCAACCCATGTAATTACCAATACCAACATCACCACACAAAAAAAATAGTGCCCTCCCTGTCAATCGACAGACCCCTGGCACTGGAAAATCCAATTTGCAGTTGGGCTAACAAAAAATCCTAGCAAAAACTTCAAAGAAAATAGCCTATCGACTAATTAACTTTAAACAGTTAGCTAACTATCATACTAACTGGCCAACAACTAATGTAGGTTGTTTTGTCTCTAAAAACTACTTGTAAAGGGGGCATTTTTTCTTGTTGAAATATCTTGCAAACAAAGGTTGCATGTGGCGAAGGGCGGCTGGAAGGGAGCAAATGGGGAGGGGGTCTTCTTTTTTTAATTCTGAATAGTTCTTAGAAAGCTCTTTCAAATTTGGAAAAAATAGCATTGAGACAACGTTAAACATGTGTTTAACATATATTTTATCTCTTTTAACAAAAAGAAAAATGTAAAGTTTCTAAGTTCAAAATTTGGCACATATGATTATTGTATCTTTTGATTAGCTTCTCAAAATGAGTAATTATTTTTTGAAAGTGAATGCCACTTTCCCATTTCACTGGAAATGATATCACACTCAATTGTAAAGTGTCATTATTCATTACATTGAAATTTTTATATGCACTAAAACATATGAAATGTCAATTTAGGGGGATCAAAATAATCAAGGGGGGTTGTCATTGAGCCTTGAGAAATTTATATTTATTTTAAATTTCTTCTGTGATTCTAATTTTGAAACTTAAAGAATGTGGAAACATGACTAAAAATATTGCAATGATGATCAACTCACCCACCATTGTTTGCTACATGAGATTCCATAGACACTTCATCAAGAGCATCAAGAATTATTTCTAGTAGAACATGACTTATTGCATCAAAGTTTACAGATGCTTCACTAAGAGAATCTTGAGATTCTTAATCACTTCTTTGGTACTTGTTCTACATCAATCTTCACATGGAGCATTTAAGAAACATTAAGAGAAGTCATCATCATCTTATGGGTGGGCTACATACGCTCTCTTCATTGTATCATCTTTTTTGGAGATGGATTTTTTTATTTCCCATAGGGTTTTTTCTCTTTTCTCCACTTTGTAAGAAGTTTGTGCATGAGTACCTAGCATGGCTTATTAGTCAAGACTCATCCTCATGCATACATTACTCCCTAAGTTACACTTGAGGGGAGGTATTAGTGTAGGGATATTTTTAGGAACCTCCCCATCAACGAAGGTGTAAAATCTTGGCGAATATTGTATACTTCCTAATAAAAATATTAATTTTATTGGTGAATTTTTTCATTTTTCAAGAAAAAAATCTCAATTGGAAAATCTTTTGTAACCGCTAGTATAAGTTTGTGGAAAATTCTAGTGAATTGTAATTTTTTTTAAACAAATAAAATATTTTCATTTCCAATTAAAACCTTTTTTCAAAACCAATAAAATATTTATGTTGGTGAATTGAACCTATTTTCAAAACAAAAAAATATTTTTGTTGGCAATTAAAACTTTTTTCAAACCAAAAAAATATTTTCATTGGTGAATTAGAAACATTTTCAAATGAATAAAAAAAATGGTGAATTAAAGATAATCTGAAACTAATAAAAAACATTTAGTGGTGAAATAAACTGGTATGACAATAAAAAATCAGTGTAGTTGGTGAAAATTTCAAATGCTACAATTACATATTGTTTTATTCAAGGGAAAAATTTTTGCACATTCAAATTCCTTCATAAAGAGTTTGGAATGGGGAAAAGTGTCAACATATTTATTATGTTTGAAGCCAGATGTCAGTGCATATTAATATAATCCTTGATCATTTAATGAATTTTCAATGGATGGTTGTAATTGCATTTTGGAAGAAAATCTCTAAAGCACTGGACTTGCAAATTGAAACCTTCAGAATACCACTATAACTTTTAGATTTCAAAAAATAATGGTTGACATTTTATTACTTATTAAATCACTTAAAGTCATGATAACCAAAATAATATTTTATTGTTGACTAGATACTGGCAATTGCAAGCCACTTAAGTTATGACTTAAGCTTTTGGAGTCATCATGGTGACCGGCTCCTTGACCTAGGTGAATGATGGGTTTGAGAAATGAATGGTCAAGAAAGGGTGACATGGGTCAACCTTGATCGCTCCTTGCTATCCCATGGGGGACCCACCTACATCTCTCGTCCCTCGATAGGGAAGCACAAAGTGCCATGTGGAATGATCAAAACTATCGAAGGAACTATAGCAAGGTGAAAAACATTAACTAACTAGTGTTACAACCTACACTACTAAAGGATCCTTTTAAGCACATGCTTTAAAGGTAAGCAATACATCTTAATTTGGGTTGTCCATCTGGTCTGAGGGTTATGCATAGGAGAATGGTCTTAAGGTAAAGGGCACACAGATGTGAAGCACTAGATTTAATTTGGGTTGCTCCACATCGGCTTGTGGGGGACCCACCTACATCTGTCATCCCTCAACAAGGAGGCGAGGAAGTGCCACATGGAATGATCTGAACCATCAAAAGAACTATAGCATGGTGTGAAATATTAAGGAAATATTTTGACATAAGGTTGAGTAATGTTAAATCCTACACTACTAAAGGAGCCTTTTAAGCACATGTTTTAAAGGTAAGCAAGACATCTTAAGCTAGGTCATCCATCTAATTTGTGTGAATTAAATAATATTGTTACATCAATGATCAAGTAGTGAATTAAATTTTAGGTGTGAGTATTTGATGTCATTGTCTTCATTCTAACTTTTATATATACTTCACCAACTTGATGTTCTTCATATCATTTATAATATGTTTGGATTTGATTTCTTTCTTCTCTATTCTCAATTTAACTATGATATTATGGAGTCTTCATGGCATTTCATGCTACCCAAATGTTTTTGGGAGAAAATAAGTGATGATGCATATGACACGAAAGTTGGGTATGGTTTTTAAAATTCCTTGTGTGTAGGTTGAGGATGTTATAAGAATAATTATGGGTAGGGAATGGCTTCAGAACAATACATGTGGTCTATATTATAAGGTGGCATTGGCTTCTTGTCCAATTTCATGGACATTTTTCTCAATAAAGAGTTGCTGAAGATGCTAGAAATATGTTATTTGCAACCTTTCATTTACTCTATTTCTTCATTGGATTGGGAACTAGAGCATTAAAATTTTGGAAGTGGGTTAGTGCCTGATGGTGGAATCTTCCAAAAAGTGGAATTGCATTCTTCTATAGTGCAAAATCTTTCCTTCGTTAATATGAGATGTGGTCTATTGTGTTATATGAAAAATGAATCATTAAAGATTTTGGAGTTTTGAAGGAAGGTTTCCTGTGATTCACTTTTCTTCTTGGTTGTTACTTTGTTAAATTTGATTCACCTTCTACTCAAACAAAAATTGTGAGTTGATGGCCTCAACTATTGTTACAATTTTTTTTAATAATGAATTGTGTAATGTGTCATGTGTCTATATTTTATTGTACAACATAACATTTCTTGTAATATGTATTTTGTGACTAGTTTTTTGTCACGGTTAGTGGGTTTTTTACTAGGCTGGCTATGTAGTATGTACTTCAGTCTTTAGCTACTTAAAAAAAAAATTGTGGCTCCATTCTTGTAAATCCTTTTTCCTTTGTTCAATATAAAAATGTGGCTTTCAAAACTAATACTAATTATCAACATATAGTTCTGATCATAAGTGAGTGAAATTTATTGTGACTTATTAGTGGACATTGAGAATGATTAAGGTAAAACAGGCCATTTAATTTTCTCTTTTCAATGCCTCAAAGTACCAAATTTTATTTAATTGAAATTATCAATATTTTTGAAGAAAGTGTAGTTGTGGTACTACAAGCGGCAATGTAGATTAATACCATATGTACATCTGAAGCGATTGATTGGATAGATTTCTATTGAAAACCACATGATGTATTGTAGATGATGATCTCATTAATCTTGTGATCAAGTGAAACAAGATTTGTAATGATTTTATATCATTTGAGTGGTAATTTTGAAAGCTTGTTAGTGTCAGGTACAAATTGTATGTAGCTAAATGTCAATCAAATTAAACATTTTAATTGTAAATGTAAGGCTTAAGTTACACAAATCAATTAAGTTAGTTTTTTGGTTTGTG
The DNA here is from genome assembly GCA_007258455.2 of Sequoia sempervirens. Taxonomy (NCBI): domain Eukaryota; kingdom Viridiplantae; phylum Streptophyta; class Pinopsida; order Cupressales; family Cupressaceae; genus Sequoia; species Sequoia sempervirens. The sequence goes on along the minus strand of VDFB02170297.1, from coordinate 39,482 downwards.
TGAATCAAAATTATCATTATACCCAACCTCACACATGACAAGACTCACAAGAAAACAAGGATTGGGCTGGTAGTGGCACTGGCGGACCATAAATAGGGATAGTGAGCACAAATGAAATCATTCATTGAGTACAATGTTCTAAATTGTCATAAGGGTTTTCATTTTGTAGGGTTAATAAGGATTCAAGAAGAAGATGATGTGGTATTATTGGGGATACTCTAATTCTCCTACTTCCAATTATGTAGTTATAGATTAAAAGACCAATCTGCTTCAATTTCAGAATGGGTGGAATTGGAAAGAAGTTGATCTAGTTCACTTGACTTCTGAAGCAGGTTTGAACCAATATGAGGAGATCTAATGGAGATAAGTGCTATCCCAGTGCATTGAGGTTGCATGCAAAATATGGGAGTAGATTTACCACCCCTCATCTTTTGCATGACTCTAGTTTACAATTAGAATAAGTACATTTTTGTATCTTCACAACTCGCATTTCCTCAACATTATTGGTCAGGCAAGCCCTATGCATCTATTTTCAGAGCCACATTTGTATTACATTACACTAACAAAATCTTTGAATCAATTTGTAATCCATTGTCATGAGCAGTAGCTTGGAATCAATTGTGTCTATGTAAAGTGACATATGTCATTTATACAAAATAGGAGCTTGCATGCTCTACAACTACTCATCTTTAAAAAGGTGTGGAATATCAATAATGTAACATTGTAATTCAATTGTAATAAAATAAATGGTTGTGTTATTCTTTGTTATTTGTGTACAATAAATAATTATTTTCTGAGTTCAATGTACCTATGACTCTATTCAGTATTAAAATCATTTTTTCTTCCTTTAAGAAATTAAGTCTTATCTAGTTATGAAATATTTGCATCCAGATGTAAAACATAAATTAATGCTGCAATACAAATGGAAAAAGAAAGTTTCCATCAAATTGACAAAATAATATAAACACTAAAAGTTGTCAATATTGCTAGGGTTTACTGAAATATTAATTTCTAATTTTTTGTTGACCTTCTCCCCTAGTTCTTGGTATCATTATTCATTTTATTAAGTCCTTTGCAATGTTAAGTAACCAAACCCTTGGCCTTGATGTTAATGTTAGTGCATTAAAGTTTAAAACAAATTTAAAACACATGTTTATTATTTATATCATAAATTACTCAACCATTGGATGAACTTTTGATGAATGGATGTAGTTGCATTCCACAATGAAATGCGCAGAGCACTAGGCTTGCAAACTCAAACCTCTAGAATCACCCTATAACCATTAGATTTACAAAGATCAATGGTTGAGAATTTTTTTGAGAAATTATTTCTAAGTGTCATTATGGAAATGTAATTTACTAATTGTGTAGTATGGTGGCAACACGTTGATGTTTCATTCACTTTAATATTTGAGAAAAAATAACTAATATGTAAAATTTCTACTACAAAGTGCTAAGTGACTTTATTTTTAAGTGAGAGGGTCAGCACACATGGAGATTTCAAATTTCTCATTGCAGTGCACTAGGGAGATTCTAGGTTCCACATCCAACAAAGCCAGTCCATGCCTATCAATATTAATATTTTCAAGAATCAAAATCTAGGTAAGTGAAAGACAAAATTCCTACAACTACATTTCAACTTTAGTCATTTCATAAAATATTATTTTTTCAAAGTTTGAAGTTTGGGTTTAGGGTTGAGAGACTTAAGAATTAAGAAAAAATAAGGAGGACTGAGAGGAAATTCACAATTTCACATTGTATAAGCATGTTTACCACCAATACCACTACAAAAAATTTACATAAAAAATACATTATGCAAAATTTCTTAAAACCCCAAGTTTCACTAATGAATACCATGATATTTATGATCTGGAAATCCATGGTAGGTGTAACTCGGAACTTAGATTTTCATTTGAGAATAAGGCTACAAAGAAAATGCAAGTTAATAGTTACAGTGCACCATGGGTAACTGGATTAGTGCGCATGATGTTACATGAGTTTTTCCCTTGCCCATAATTTATCATGGTCTATGCCCAATTATGCTGATAACAAAAGAGAAATTGTTAATAAATATATCAAAGAAGAATTGTTATCCACAAATGTAGAACTTTGTAAAGTGTTGGGGTTTACAACCGAACAATTGGGAAACATCCACATTGACCTAGAAAAGCTTTCTAGTGATAACAAAGTAGTGGATGAAAGGGAGAAAAATTATTTCATAAATAAAATACTTTAGGATAGCATACAAGTTAGAAACAAATTGAAAGGTAATCATAAGCCTCCTTATGATTTTAATATTTTTAGACCATGGGTTCAGCATACTATTTCCATGCTAGTATTTTTCCTTAGACTGGATAGCAATTGGGAAGTGGGTGCAAGCCTCCTTGAAATGGTATATAATATCCATTATGGTGTTCCACATGTCAATATAAGTTTATTGAGCACATTGTAGAATCCGTGTATAAACAATTTTTAATGATTAAAAGAGGTTTTACCAAGACATTTAGGTTCACAACCTACTTGTGCTATTTTTTCTATTCAAATTTAGTGGAATGTTTCAAACCAACAAGCTTTAGGTTCAGACCTATAGTAATGCTCATGAAAATAAAATGGCTCCAATATGTGATTGGACCACTGAGATAAGGATGCATGATTCTCAAAGGAACTACAATCATTTTGTAGACTACTTTTTGGCTCCATTGCATCAAGAAATTACAAATACTCCAATGCCTAGATTGCCTATGTTATGTAGAAATTGTATTCAACTAGGAAAATAAATACAATTGGTTGATTGGTACTTAATGGAAGAATATATCATGCTAATATTTTATGGATCAGGAGTAGGGCCATAAAAACTTCCAATACATGTGATAGAAAGGGTTTTTGCATTGGAATATGTAAGGTGGATGCAGAGTACTGATGAAGTACACTTTGTCAGTCAACAAAAGAAGACCTTATTTCTTCTTTACCTTTTTCATGTGGAGGGTTCACATTCAAGAGAAAAATATTTAGTGTGGCACATGATCTTTTGAAAAAATTTAATTTTGATGTTGTCTATCACTGGTAGTATGATCCATGTGAAACCATTAAATCAATGATTGTGGATAATACGAATGTTGCAAGTAGAATTCAACATCAAAGTAAGCCCTTTCTTAAAAAAATGAGAAACAAGGATTCTTGGGATGAGGTCAAAATAGCAATGGGGAAAAGTGTTGCTAAGAAAGGTATTTCTTTTGAACAATTGTCAGAAAAAAATTATGGCATTGCATTGAAAGACAATTAAGATGTACAACATTTTTTATGAAATTTTTGATAAACCATCTAGTAGAGTAAAAATTCCAAATTCTATAGTTAAGGAAGTTATAGTTAAAAATTGGTCACGATAAAAAATTATTGCCCTTTGGTCTATGAGGAAGGAGCTAGGTAATCCAAGAACTCTTGCAAAGTATGGAGATAATGAAGAAGATCACGAGTTTAGAAAATTGTGGAATATAGAGCATTCTGATGAATGTGAAGATAGAGAAACTGATGATGAATCTAATTTATAATAGGGAAGAGAAAAACCATGTCAATTCTAAACATAGTTTAAGTTGGGCCACAAAAGAAGCATATGCTTCAAGAGAAACCATAGATGAAAAAATGGGTAATGAAGGTCATCCTTTGGGGTCCCAAGGACAAGGCCCTTGGATGGTAACATATGTAGAGCATAGAAAATCAATTGATAAATGTGTCCTTGCACCTAAAAAATTAGACCAATGGCATACAAGTACAACCAAAACAATTCACTTTGTTAGAGCTTCAAATATTCATCATCATGGTCAGATACAATAAAAACTAGGACATGCCCATGGTGTAGAGCCTAGTGCAACTAGAACTACCATTGGTGGCAATGGTATGGGTAGTAGAACTAACTAGTAGTGGTCAAAATGTGCTACAACAACAAATTAAACACAAGAGGACAACAATAGAATATACCACACAAACACTAGGTGATCAAGGCATACAGAAGAGGGAAAGGATTTTGGCAAGTACAAGTAACACTACCAGTGGATCCACCACAAAGGAGTTATTTCTAGCCACTCCTCCACTGCTAGTTAGTGTGGCTACAACAATATTAGCAACTACAAGCATTCTTATTCCTTCAATATCCAAGCATTCCATTGTTCCTATGTCCCCAAGTTTTGATTACATTGAAGAGTTTAAAAAGAAATAAGAATTGTATAAAAAACAAAAGAAGTAATTGATGGAGAGTGTATTAGTTGAAACTTTAGAGACTACAACAACCATGGTATTACCCACATTTGACACAAATAAATAAATCATGGAGTACATGATTGTTATTCCCACAATTCAAAATAAACCAGTAAATCAAATGGATTAGTCTAAATTTCAGGTGAGTAGTTTACAATTAGATTTTTTTTGACTCAAAAATATTGACAAAATTAATGTATCAAAGAAGAATAATGAATTGGTGTACACATCATTGCTAAATAAATATAGAGAGAAAAATAGGTTGCATAATCAAAAATAAAAGTTATAGGAAGAGTTAGCAATGAGAAAGTAAAGAGGAAAGTAGCAGATAACAAGAGCAATGAATTAGAAAAAATAATAAAAAAGCTAATGAGGTACATCAACAAACAAAGAGGATAAACAAAATGAGAGAGAAGTGAATGAACTGGAGCAAAGGTTAGATGAGAGCAACAAGATATATGATGAGGAAAAATCCACTTTAGAAAAATTAAGAAAAAGCATTGTGAAAGGAAATGGACAATGGGAACAAATATTGGAGAAAGAGAGAAAAAGAAATGAAAGATTGGAGACAAAACTAATGGAAGACAAAAATGAAATTAACTCTTGTCAAAAGAAGTTATTAAAATTTTGTAGAGAAAAAATGAGGCATATGAAACAAAAGATCTAGGATGAAATAATACAGAGGATTGATCATTTGTGTGACATGTTTCAATTGATTGATGCTATTAGACTACATTATAAGAAGCTCAAAAAATATTTAGTCGACAACAAAAATTTGTTGGCATTAGAGAAATATGCAAGTCAATTTCAACAAATAGTCTACAAATCTAGTGACAATGATTTGAAATCAAAAGGGATTAATAATCATCTTGCTAACTCAATGATGTTGTCATCTATTATTCAAAAGTGTTTGAGAATGTGTGAAACAAAGGAATATGTGTATCTGGTTGTAAACAAGATGAAGAAGCTGGATGAAAGGGTAAGGAACTTCATAGAGCTTGGTTTTGTAGAGGGTTTTGACACAAATGAGTGATTTATTGGAAAGGATGATTTTAGAAAGAAGATGGAGAGTGCAAGGAAGATTGATTTGGACCAGTTTCCTTAGAACAAAGATGTGGTGAACTACTTAGATTCCATCAAACTACTGATAACCTTGAATGCAAAATTGACTGAAGAATTCAAGAAATCTTCCAAATTCAATCATGAATTGTTAACAAATTTTCAAGTCAAACAATATTAGTTAAAAAAAATGAAAATTCCACCACTTGAATAGTGGAAGTTGCTAGAAAAGGTGATATAGTGATTTGATAAATGATAATATGAGTTTCCAAGTTCCAACTTAGCTTTGTGAAGATTTGTCTTTGAACAAGATTTTGCATTGCCAATGCCTCTATGCATTCCATCATGTGAAAATCAACAAAAAATCTCAAATTGATTAATGTGTCGATGTTCAATTATCTAAATTATTTATTTTACCATTTGAAGAAAAAGTCTAGTTTCAACTACTAGATACACATTAAATTATTTTTGATGTTCATTTTTGTATATTCTACTATTGTTAATATGTCATTAAAAATTGATTCGAGTGATGAATCACTGAGTACATGTTTATGTTTTAACACATTGAAATATGAAATTATTAATAATACGTTAATTTAGTCATACAAACCTATGATTCCATTAGACTATTTTAATTAATTTTTTGAATTAAAGAAGAGACAAAATCATACATTAAAAACCAAAACAATTGAAGACCAATAGAAGGATCCTTGGCCATTTTATTAATAATTCATATGACAAAATATAGGAGAGAATTTTTTCCATAATATACATTTTCTCATTCAAATTCCATCACTATTGTAAAAGCATTTTGTCTATTACAGACTTGAATTCATACCTAATACTCAACACTAACTCTATTTCTTTGTGCTTGAATTACAAAATATCTTACATGAGTTCAAAAGCTCTTTCAATCAAAGACACGTGCAATTTCCCTTGAATTCCCTTTTATATGAACAAGGAGCAAACAAGATTCGGGAAAAATTACACATTTAGTCACATTTAAATTTTACATACATTTGAATTTCAATTTCAAAATATCCCCAAGGAAGTTACATTTGCATTTCCAAATACAAAGGATAATTTCATATGAGACAAAAAACATTTCCATTTGTTGGTGAAGATTCTCTCACCTTCCAAAAGGCTCATTTAGTCAGTGCAAAGTAATATTTTCCATGAGAAAACACAATATTCCATGTTCTTAAAAAATTGTAGAAGAAAAGCATAAAGTGAAAGAGAGAATAAACCAAAGTAATTCCAAATCTGCAATCCTTGTCACCACATTTGAGATTGAGAAAGTGAAATATTTGAACATTGATATATCAAAGGCCTAATCTATACTCATTCCAAGCCATGTATTACACTTCCCTATTAAATTTTTTTATTTCAAGCCACCAACCAAAATTGATTCACCCACTCCACTTGCAAAAAATTATGTCCACTATGTCAATATACTTGGACTTCAAGAAACTTAACTTGACTAACACTTGATTTTCCTCCTTATCAAAATCTTTGAGGAAGGCCCTTATATGCATGAACCTATCCCTACTATTCCACAACATAACCAAATCCATTTCATCACATATTTTATTGGCTTGGGAAGTTATTGCTTGAGCTGACCAGTATTTCCACTCACGTAGGAACTTAATTCACCCTTCTCATTTAGAATGCTTGGAAAAAGAAAAAAATTCCAATCATGAAACTTTTTAACCAATTCTCCAATATTCACCTCTAAAGACTCAATGATAATCAACCCCTGAGAACCAGTTATATATGTTACTAATATTAGGGTTAGAAGTATCTTTGGAGTCTTATCTACATCAAGAGAGGACACAACAACCATATCCTTTAGCATTTGAGCCCTTGGAATCCATTTATCCATTAAAGGAATAACAATTTCTTTATCTCTATCAAGGTTCTTAATGGTATCAAACATCAAAGCATAATTAGCATTAATATTGATTAATCTTTTCTCTAGATACGCCTTATTCAAGTTCTCAAGCACTGCTATCACAATCTTCATATTATTCAAATGAACAAGATTATTCAAATGAACAAGATCATCCATCCTATCTTCATAAGTCTTGAGCTTTTCCATTAGCTCCTCCTTAGTAAATTCCTCAAATTGAGGGGCATTTGATGATTCAGGAGCTGATTGTGCCATTTTTACATCTTCAAATTCAATGGGAGTAGTCTCATCATGATTTTGAGGGGTGAAATAATTGGGGAAGGAAGAGGAAAGATTGCAACATGTGAGGTACTAGATTGCAATGCTTGGAATTGTTGTTTCCATAAAGCCATTTGTGTTTTCATTTGAGCTATCTTTTGCTAGGTCAATTTGTACTCAACAACCACCTTATTATATTTGTTTCTTAAACTATCCATTCCCTCCATTAATGACTCAGTTGTGGATTTTGTTTATTGTGCCACATTAACATTCATGGTTGTTTCCTCCAAGGAAAATGTATCTGAAACCCTTTTTATGATTAAGCCTCCTCTTACACCTAGGGTAGGTTCTGCAACTTCAAGATTTTTAGCGGTTGGGGCTAAAGCCCAAATAGCAAGAGTGTCACACTTCTGACTAAAAGTTGACCCTTGTAAAGCTAATCTTACTTCTTCTTCACTATTGGAGATGGGGGCATCTTGTATTCTCACTGTGTCAAATGCAATTGTTGATGCTAGGTACCATTATAGGAGTAATAAAACTCCACTCTTTCTCACCAATTCCCTACCCTCTTCTACATAAATGTTTGAATACTCGACCCTCATTCCATCTCAATCCTTAGCTTCAAAAACTACTTGAGAATTCTTGGGGCTTTCACTTCTCCTTATTTTCACAAATTTTGTATACTCATCCTTCAATTCTCTCCATACATATTCCTTGAAAGCTTGTGTCTTGAAAAATTGATCATCATCCATAAAGTTTTCATAGGCTTGGAATTTGATATCCTTAGAGTTATTTATTCCACTTAGATTAGCTTTGCTCAACCTAAGTCTCAAATTATATGATATTATTTCCCCTTGAGGAGATGGCATCCCCTACATTATTTCCTTATCAGTTATAGCAATTTCATCTTTTGACTCCTTTGCAGGATAGTCAACTAGATCAGAACCTTCAACCTCTTGCTTCTTTATTGATGGGCATGGATCCCTTGGAGGGGATGATTCTCTAATTGGAGAATATAATTAAATTACTTAAGGGGCAAAAGAATGGTGTGGCGACAATGGAGGTAGTTGTTGCTATGGTGAATGAACTCTTGACTCCCTAGATTGTGTAGGAGTAGCAACTATTTGTTACTTCCTTATTGTTCCTTTCCTCCTTGAATATATATGCACCTTCTTGGAAGGATCCACAACTAACTCTTCCTTCATCATAGGGGCCTTCCCCTCATCTTGCACAACTTTTATCTCCTTTAAAATTTCCACTACTTTGTCAAAATTTTGTATCACAACTTCAATCTTTAAAATCAGGCTCCTTAACCTTAATTTCTCTTCCCAATTTCAAAAAACCACCCCACTTCTTCATTTTTTCAATTTGGACATCAAGATCAAAAATAGTTCTAATGAGGTCATCAAGCATAGTGTGGGTGTGAACATATCGAGCTCCCCTATTTGTCTTCATTAACCAAACTATGAATCCCTCAGGGTCATATGTCCTATATGCTTAGATATTCATATTGTAATGACTGAGATAGTGCTCCACAATATTTCTCCATCCATGTGTAATCATGAAAAAATTAGAAAATATAGTGTATGTAGGGAAGAAAGTCCCCTCTTGCTTCTCATCCAAGAATAAATCATTTGCATTCCCTAGTTGCCACATCACCTCCAAAAACCCAATCCTTAGATGCACTTCCCTGGGGAGTATGTGGGGTGTTAATTGTGTTCCAAATACCCTTAGAACTATACAATTTTTATAAGGGATTACATCCCCCTAGTTGTGAGCAATATTCAAATCAGGCCTCCTTTCAACTAGCCTCAAAAAATCATGTAACTCCTTGGGAATCCTAGGTACATCCACCATTAGAGCTTATCTCAATTTGGTGGAAAAAATATTTTTATCCATCATATGGTATTTTGTTCATTCCTATCCAATATATGGGTCCATGATTACACAGATATCTCAATACCATCCACAAACCTTTAAGTTCCATGTCCCAACCAAAATAGTTTGTACCTTTGAAAAGAAACATATGCATAAAAAAGAGTGAAAACCACCAAAATCTAACACCAAGATTCCCACCCTTCAAGGCAACCAATCCTTTGTGAATTTCCTCTGCTACATAGGTGGAAAAATAATAGAAGATATTTATGTTAAGGTGTTGGATACTCATAGCCATGTACATATGGGCCATCGGCATGCTAGAGCTAGGATCAAACCCTAGAATTTGGCAGAGGGAGTAAAAGGTCTTCTAAAAATATGGTTGGGAATACTTAATAGGAAGGATCTCAACATAAAAGGGTTCCAAACTAATCCATCATTTTTTGATTCCCTTCCCTACTGATATCATAAAATTGGTCAACACTAACACCTTGTAGTTGTGTTTTACCATTTTGTATTCCTCCCTCAACATCTGCTCATCAATCTTAACCATGTCACTGCTCCAAGTGTTCAACTTGAACACATATGACACTTCTTCCTTATTAACCCATACCATATTTTGTCCATCATGAGCTCTAACAACCCTAACCAGAGGCTCATAGTTCATATAAATTTCTTTGAGAAGATCAACATCTATGAACATGTTGGGTACATCCAATTTACCCATGTCCAACCTCCAAGGATTGCAGAAAGGGATACCGACATTCCTATTTCCAAACAATCCCTAGAAAAGACTCCATCCAAAGTATGGTAAGGCAACATCTTTAAATGAACAATAATAATTAGTGATGCAAAATTTAGTTCTAGGGACAAAGTACATACATTGTCCCTTTGATTTCTTAGAGGTTGAAGAAACCAATTCTTCAGTTAAGTCTTGTGACAGAGGTCTTTTAGTAGGATTCAACTTAGAAGATTGGTATTTTGATGCAGATGCTTTGACTTTGGGTACCATAGTAATAGATTTTGTGAAAATTAGGTTTACTACTTAGCAAATTGCAAGCTTACAACTAGGGTATATGTTGATGCAAGGAAATAATAGGACAAAATAGGCTAATCATTCATATTGAATGTCAACCCTTAAAAGAAATGTAAAAAAACTAGAAACCCTAATGACAGAATGATATAATGAGCACTTACATCAAATTTTGAAACAACTGAGATGCATGATAGCAATTTTACTTACTAGTTTTGTGGATGATTGAAAACCATAACTCTTGTCATCAAATGAGTTGAAAATTTCAACAAGAACTCTTTAGACATGTTAAATGCTTTAATAGTTTGTTATTATACTTTAAAGAAATTTTCATGGATTTAAAACATACCAATTGGAAATTTGGTAGCTTTGTGTCATATCTGCAATTATGGTTTACTTGCACAAACTAGAACAGTTGATACTGCTCATTTTCCCTTAATCTTTTACTTTGAATTTTAACCATCGATCTCGTAGTGAGATGGACAAATAGATGGCTCAAATTCAATCAAATAAGTTTGAAAATATGACTATAAATTATTGTCACCATTTACCAACCAAATAATGCCATGTGGATTTATCTTTGTGTCACTTTACGGGCTCCACCATGTCCACAAGCATTGAAACTATCTACATGTCAACTTCCTAGGACACTTCCCCTTTGGGTTTAAAGCAAGTGCATCTTACGGAAGCAAGGAGGTGGGGAATGACTAAGATTTGGTTTTCAAAAACCATAGTAACCATTGATTTAAACACCTTTGGTCATTGATTCCTTCAATCAATGGTAAGACCTACCAAAAGGGTGGCCAAGATTCACCTACCCGCTATCACATCGAATCCTTAATTTGATTAACTAAATCCCATGGGATGGAGTAGAAGCAATATAAAGCAATCAATGGGACCTGCCAAGCAAAACAAAGGATTTTAATAAGCATGTGTACTTATTACATGACTTAAAAGGGGTTGCCTACCTAGGTTTATAACATGAATGATATCGAGGGGATATTAAAACCCAAACTTAGGGAAAGAACAAGAATTAAAGAATTTTATGAACCACATAAGACAAGGAAATATTTATAAGGATTCTATGCACAGGAATCGAGAACACTAGCATCAAGGGGTCTATGAGTAAACAGTGCAAAGACATAAGATATGACTTAAGAGACATAGAATGGGTAAAACCCGATCAACTTCAAATTAGATTATTAGAATGTAGGTAAAAGGAAAAGACACCTATGGTTTCTGAGAGGGTTTAGAACAAACATAAACCCTAGAACATAAGAAAGACTATAACCATAAGCCTTACAACACATTCCAAATCAATAGAACACCCAAATCAAAAAGACAACTAGATTTAAGCATCTTTTGGGATTCCTACTATAATCTATTTGATAGAACATATAAGATATGAGGAAATGTTGTAATTTTTCTATGTAATATCAAAATATGACTCAAATAATTAAGTGTATTTCTTTAATTTTGAATATAATATCAACCTATCTTTCTCTCTAGTATTGTATTCACTATCTTCTAACTCAAAATAATCAATGGTTATTTGTAAGTTATGGATGTTGAACTATTAGATTTTGTTCAAGGAATGGATTAATATTCCTTTAAGTTATTTATCAAAGATTGTGTGAATATCAATAGAATAGGAATTTATAAAGCAGTGCGATAAGTGTTGTTCTTTAAAAATGATGTAGAATCACATATCAAATTCAATACCATGGAATAAATATAAAATATAAAATATCACAATTTCATGGAATACACTATAAAATATAAAATATCACAATTTCATGGAATACAATATAAGAAAATATCATTAACTATAGTTTGGAATATGATTCATGAAGTGAAATTATTTTGAATTTCAGGGAATACAACATAAAATACCATCAACTATAGTTTGCAAAATGATTCATGAAGTGCAATATAAATACCTAAAAGTTGTTAATTCACTTCCATTTCCCAAATGGAGTCATGGTCCTAAATTGATGTTCAACTTGAGATAAAGTAAAAGAGTCATCTTGATTCTGAGTTTTTTCTTCAAGTTCATTTTATTTGGCCTACATCTCAAATTCAAAATTCATTTTGTCATTGCTATTTTTCCCACTGCCACTACCACTGCCACCAATACCAGTGTTCAGAATTGGAGTGTTTCACAACCCTCTTCTTTCACATGTGGACCTTGAGATTGTGAGTTCCCTATCAAATAGAATTCTTTCGACATTATACACAATTCCTTTCATCCTCAAGAAATTTCCCAAATTCTTGTCTAGTTTGTTTCTTAACTTTGATTTCAAAAATGCCAAAGAATTGAAAACTCTCTCATCCTCCACCAACCCCAGTATCATTGTTTGACATAAATTAGCAAGTTTGAAATATTATGATATTGTACCATGAAATATTTCACTCTGACCTAAGTTTGTACAAACCTTTCTTATTGATCCTGGTTCAAAGGCCTTCTCCATGCCCATGGAATCATACTGGTCCATCATACTTCTTGAAAAATTCTTACATTGTTGTCTAATTTTATCTTCATTTAAAACTCCTTCCATTGTCTACTCATTGTATGTTACACTTTTCAAAAATTATTCGATAAACATATTTAATTTATCATGAAAATATTTTGGTCTATCTTAGTTTACCCACAATTGAGGATACACAATACACATGGATTCAATCATTTCATCTTGAGGGAATATTTCTTGAATCTTAGAGGAAAGACATTTTACAATTTCCTTCAAATTATTACTAACAGATTTAACAATGTCACTAAAATGTTCCTTTCTAATAGGTACTTCTCTAATAAAGAGCTTGGTTGTCTTATAATGGTACATTGGTATCTCATATCTGTGTATGTACATAGATACATAAGTTCCCTCTTGCATTAAACTGTAAATAATTATCAAGCTTACTCAAATCAATAATTTTCTACCACATGAAATAATTTGCACTTTCCTCTATTAGATCTAGATATAGATGATCAATGGCTATGCATGTATGTCTATCTAGTTTGGCATATTCATAAATATACATAGTTCTTTTTTGGGCTTTCTTCACAATATTGTTCATTTCATCTAGCATGGGGAGAAGACTAGCTAAATTCTAGAGTGTCTCTATATCATGTAACCTATGTAAGAGGTCAAGAGCTTTGTCTACTATGTTGTGATGCTCGTACTTTACTCCAATCAAGGATTGATATTCCAAAATAACTCATTGCATTGGTCCATGCAAGGAGATCCATCTGGTATCAAAATCCTTGAGAAGCTTGTTTCCTACTATTATTCCCTCAACAAAATTTTGAAATTTTGTGAAATGTTTGGGAGCTCAGCAGAAGTATGCGTAGAGCTCACAGACTAGAGTTTCAACTTTTGATGCTATAGGAAATTATTGGATTAAAATTTGGGTGGTGTTTTGGGTAAAACTATCCTTGTAATTCTATCTTGAATAGATGAATGGATTGAGATCAATCTTCGAGAATTTCGTAAGTTCCTCAGTTTACTCCTTAATTTCAATCTAGGAGTGTAGGCTTGTGAAAGATATTGGGCTTGTTTTCCTAATGGATAAACCTATAAATCCAAGTGGGGATGGATGCAACTACATGAACATTTCATTTATTCATAAATCCAATTTTTAGATCTCCTGTCACCTGTGTGACAAGAACTTGAGCTGAACAGTTTCCAACAAAATATATTAAACTAACTAATAAAATAGGAATAATAATTCTTACAGACACTAGACTACCAGAATAGATGAATTATGGAATATAAAAGTGCTAAATAAATTTCACACATATCAATAAGCACTCTAATTAACACTCATCTAGAATAATTTGCTAAGTCAAATTTATGCAGAACAATAAATGCATTGATTAAATTTGATTGCAATGTGAACTGTTAAATCGAATACACCTATAACATGATATAAACACATAAATCACTAGTACATCAAATAGTAATTAATAGAATATTAAATAACACAATGATTGAATGATTAAAATACATTTAAAACTAAGAGAATGTCATTACCACACAACACATAGATGCTACAGCTGTTCACTGGGTGATCAAGGAAGTGGGTCTTGCCTTCTCTAATTTCCAGTGAAGAAACAAAATCTTACTTTACTCTACTCAATGCTTAAATGCAAAATAATATTACAAAATCTAGTCTTTCTTTAATCAAAACAACAACTTATAGATATATATTACCAATTACTAACTCATGTCTTAGCATTCATGTATATAGAGAGATCCTATGTCATTGAGTTTACAAAAGACTAACCAAAATAGTATATGATTGTTTGGGTTGTTATGGCTTATGGCCAACAACCTTTAAAAGCTTCTTAATAATAGATCTACAAATTTAACATTGTTCCAAAAACAAAAGAACTTTACACTGAATTTAATCACAAGTGACACATGAGTCATGAAACGATTCTTGTCCTCATTCCGCCAATGCTCCCATTGCTTCCACACATCATATATATAATCGTACCCTATTTTCCTAATCACAAGGATAATGAGTAAATAATTAATGGTTTTGATATATCCTCAAGTTCTTATCTTCTCTTTGCATTTTATTAAATATCCCTACTTCTTTAACAAATACTGACAAGAACTACAAATAATTCTATAGGAGAAAAGAGGTAAAAAGGTAAACAAAGGGGTCAAAATAAAGACACATTTTTCCATCATCGTTTCCCCCTGGCTCGGGGTTTTGCATGCCCTCATGTAAAGGAACATAGGATACACACCATACAACCTCTACATTACACTAGAGATCTCATTAACCCATGTTTGTTTCAGTGCATGAAATTAATCTTAATGCTCCTTAATGGGCATAAGATAAGTAGCAATAGTCTTTGTCTCTTCAAGGGTTGCTTTAAGCTGATCAATTTTTGCTTCTTGTGAATAATTTAGAACCTCTATATGTCAAACCTACTTTTGTAGAGCTTCATTCTCACCGGTTAATTTTGTCACTAGATTATGCATGTCACAAATTTCATAATTGGATAATAGAGAACTCTCCTCAAACTCCTCCTTTGCATCTACTTCATTCTCTCCTTCTTCCTGATGAGGAATCTCAACATTTTCCTATTCTTGGTCAACCAAATCACTTGCCTCTTTCTTTCTCCCGTCTTCAGATTTTTGTTCTACCCTCTAACTATCAATATGAGGGGTTTCAAACCCACTCATTTCCTCTTCTACAAAATTCCCTAGGTTGTCACCACTTGGTTGTTTAGTTGACATAGTTTCAACCTAAATGCTGTTCTCCTCATAAATATATTCTCTAGCAACTGAGATTTCTTCTGCAATTAGAAAGTTTTGGGGAGGCATTTTAGGAATTTTTTCAACCTCCTTTTGTTCTAATAAAGTGGCCCTATATTCTTCCTACATCATCCTCCTTGTGCTCCTACTTAGTTCCTTAGAGAATTCCTCTATTTTCCTATTTTTTCTAAATATTATGGATAGAATTGTTAAATCACCAACTTCATTAGTTTCCTTAGGGTTCAAAAAGGTCACTAACCACATCAACTAAATTTTCTATCTTATCCACCTAAATATTTGGTGATTTTTTCTTATCTTGAGAAGTAGTTGAGTTTGAACCACTTTGTAATGTCTTTTTACCCCCAGAGTAAGGAGTAGTAGTCTTAAAATTTTCTTGTTTAACACTAGAACTCTTGACTTGCTTACCACTCAACCCTAGGATTTGTTTAGCCTTTTTCTTTGAACTACTAGGGGAATCCCATGATTAAGAATTCTCATTAGGTGCATCATAAGGGTTTTGATATTCACTTCCTTCATTTAAACTCACATGACTAGACCCTTCTTCAGAATTAACCATAGATTTTTCCTCATTGGGGGAGCCCTCTTCCTCAAAGTGTTTTGAGGTGTTAGGGAGGTCTTCCTCTGTAGAATTTTTTGAGGTGTCATCTACAACAAACGAACCCCACTCCTGTGGAGGAGAGAATTTCTTTAACTCCCCTAAAATTAACAATTGTATAAGTTCGTGATAGGACAATGAGTTCTTACTACCCTTTTGAACCACTTTACTCATTTGCATTGGGTATGTGTAGGATCATCATGGAAAAATAGGCCCTTAAGTGGAAAATTTTTTAGAAAAATCAGAGTTAGGAAACTTGACATAAAAATTTGAATAAGTTATCTATATTATTTCAAAAATATGTAAGAATAGAATCTGTAGAAAATTGAATCTAGTTTCTAAACTACTATGTTTATTTTAAAAAAAATCTATTTGGTGAAAATTTGAAATTTCAATGTAGTAGTACTAAAATTTCTGGAAAAAATAAGAAGTAGGTGTTTGTCGACCACCTAACCACAATAAAATGATGATATTTTTTAAAAATATTTTAGATATAAGTAGAGGACTCATGTCTGGATGTGATGCATTTTTTTTGTAATTTTTTTCTAAGTAAATAATTAATTATGATTTTATACAAATTTTAAAAATATAATTTTTTTATGTTTGACTACCTTAACTTGCCAAAAGTTCATGAATTTTTTTTTTTTTAATAATATAGTATGTGAAGCATAGAATGTGACGAATGTTTTGGATTCAAAAAATATGATAATTTTTGAAAGATATGGATGTTTTTCAATCAACTTATCAATCAAAACTTTAGTCGTAATTCAAATAGAAAATGCATAATAATAATTTTTTAAATTCAAGGTAAAGCATAATTTATATTTGTGGAAAGCTAAGAATCTCCTCTAAAAACCCTTTTCATTTTATTGATTTTGGGTAAAAAGAAGTTGTCAGCCACATATCCTACACATACCTATCATATCGCCACTTTTTGGTCCATCATGATCCTACACATACCCCATTATAGAAGAATACAAAAAGAAATGGATATTCAAGAACAAACCCCACCACAAATGTATCATACATTGAATTTTTTTAGCATATACATACACATACCTTCCTTTAGAGGTTATATATTGGATGACAAATCATGCCACATCATTCTAGGGTGGTGGAAGTTAAGCTAGCTTCATGCCTTGTCCAAAGACGACTTCAACTGAGTCCCCACATTGTAGGAATTTCTTGTGAAGGTGTTTAATATCTTTTTCCCACCTTGAGTTATCAGGGAACTAATTTTCCCCTAATACTAGCAATCTGGTGACATCTGCTATGGCTTCAACTGAAATAGGGATTTCAAAACCACAAACCCATTCCTATTTTTTGTGAAATGTCATGGAAAATATGCATGCCAACTTCTCATTATACCCTCACAATCTTCTAAAGTACACATCCCACCCTGCTTTCTTAAATATTTTGTATGCTTCACCATTGTTGGAGCCTTTAATTCATTCATATTCAAAGGCTCAAAATGATGAATGTGTTCTCTGCCATAATGTTACTAGGAGGTTTGTCTCAAACTAGAATAAGACACTCTCATCAACTTGGAATAGTGTGTAGACAAAAGTTGTTAGCAGATAGAGCAAACCACCACTGGTAAGGGAAATATGTTGGGAATGACTTAGAGAAATTATCGGGTAATAGATAAAAATGGAAAGTCATCAACTAAATTTGGATGATTGTTTGAAATGGTAATAATGGTGGGTTATGATCTACACAAAGGGTGGTAGTGGTAATAATATTATGAAATTACTGAGGCCAAACAATAAATATTTTTAGCATGCTAAATAAATACGGCTTCTCAGAAAATGAAGATAGAATGGGTGGAAAAGAAAGGTGATATGAATACAAAAACATACAGTACGGTTATGATTTGATAGTTCCTAGGTGGTATGCTTAGATGGTTTTGCCCCCTAGCTTAGCTTGTGGCCCATCCATGGGACATGTCACCATTTATTAAAGAAAATAGAATATATAAAATAAAACAACAAAGAGAAATAGAAACATAAAATATACCAATACCAAACCATCAGGTGTATGGAAGATGACATGCAAGCAAAGGTGCAAGGAACCAGAAAAATAGAAGAAAGAAGCTCCCCAAAAAAAGTAGACCTACCAAAGAAGAAAACTGAATGTCGAAAATGGCCCTTAAGTAGCATATAATGAATATCCTTCCCTATGTATATAAAAGAAAAAATAAAAACAAGTGTTGTGAACCATATAAAGCAGCTTTTATCATAGAAGAGATAGGAACATTTAGTGTTGGGTTTTTTTCTTTTTTCAAACTCGATGATAGAGTGCTAGTAACTTGGTTTTCATCCTATCACCGCATAGAAGCACTGGCAATCTGATTTTCACTTCTAAGATTTATTTAACAGTTAACGTCCACCAAAAATTGATTTTCAAATGTTAACTAGCCAATAATGCTTGAGGGTTTTTATTGTTGGATCTTTTATTGCATTTATTTATTTATTTACTAATTTTTTTGAAAAGTACCTAAAGCGTACTAGGAGAGGCCACAAAAACCCTGTCAAGCAGATGGAATTCCTAAGGTAGATTCAAGAAAAATTCTTCCTGAGAAATAGGCCTCATGTACAACTTCAACCGGTGACCATTGACAACTAAATCCATTAAATAAAATTCCACCATGTAGAGCTTGACATCCAGGCAGGTGCATGAAGATGGCTAGCCAATTTGTGGCTAATTTACTTTTTCATCCTGAAATAGTGAAAACCTAAGCATGCTATATTAAAATGCACTCACATTATGGCTTGGCAATGACTGAGCCAAGGATCGATCATTACCAAGCCATAATACAAGCACATTATAACATTCTTGTGTTATGGTTTAAATTTCAAAAAATGTGCACATTTTGAGTTCAAAAAATGTGCATTTTTTGAAATAAAAAAAACATTTTCAAAACACGAGCACGTTATAATCTGCTCTTGTCTCTTTCTTCTTGTTATCTTTCAAGGAAACTATATACATGAAATAAAAATTTAGGTATAAGGTGGAATTTACATATGGATAGTTTCTTTCTAGTTTTTGGAGGATCTCAAAAGTTTAAGACTTAGTCAAATTTTAGTAATCAGGATGTCAAATTTCAATAATCAAGAGGTCAAATTTTAGTAATCAACAAGTTGTGTCATCTTTCTCATTCTATCTCACTCATTTTTTACCCCTATGCTCTAGACCTCTCTCTCACACTCTCTCCTTCCCTATATGCTTCTATCTATCTAACCTCTCTCTCCCCCTCCATC
>VDFB02170297.1:0-19851 GCA_007258455.2 Sequoia sempervirens | reverse complement strand
GGAAGGAGGGAGGGAGGGAGAGAAAAGTGAGATAGAGAGACTTAGAGGGAAGAGAGAGAGAGATAGAGAGAGAGAGAGAGAGAGAGAGAGAGTCAAATAAAGGAATGGAGATGGTGAGAGAGTGGTCTAGAGTGTATGGGATAAAAATGCATGAGATAGAGAGAGAAATAATACAACTTTTTGATTACTAAAATTTGACCTCCTGATTACTGAAATTTAAGTAAGTCTAAAATTTGTGAGATCTTCCAAAAGCTTTAATTCACATTATAACTACTAGAGATCTGAAACCACTCTTAAAAATGCTGAAAATATACATGAAATATAACTTATATATCAACTTATACTAAAATTCTTATTTCATGCATATAGTTTCCCTCAAAGATAACAAGAAGAAATTAAAAAAAGAGAAGAAAAATAAATTCACTATAGATGAAAACATGTACATGTCATATCTTGCTTTGGGAATCCCCAAGCCTTGGGCTTGGTATTTTCGTTGGAATACCAACCCAAAGGCTTGGATGGAATTCCCAATGAACAAAGATGTTTTTTTTGCTAATTCTATAATATTTCACATAATCAAGTTCATGCTCACCATCAGGATTGCATGTGGTTCAATGTCAAACAAATCAAACACTTGGGTAATTTTAGGTTCTCTCTTAGCTATCCAATGATGCAATTTTTTTCACTTTCTGACAATGTTAAGCCTTTCATCTATAATTTATTTTGTTTGTGTGTATCTTTTTTTGAAAAAGGTAGTGTTTGGTGTTTTTTTCATTATAAATTAACCATTCATTGAAATTTCAAATAAATTACATTTTTAGAAAATAGACTCCATTCTACAATTTTTTTAAGAAAATTCAATTAGTTTCCAAACTTTGTAGGGGTAACATGGCAAAAATTTTGTTTTTCAGGAAGTTTCCACTTAGAAAATTCATTAAAAATCAAATATTCATTAAAAATATATCAAAAAATTCATGGATCATCTACATATTGTTAGCTAACTTCTAACCATAGTGATTTTAAAAATACTAAAAAATAGTTCACCATGCTAGGGTCATACAAGAGTTGCTATGTTATGTTTTTCTGACAAAAACAACACTAATTTGTGTACGTACCTCTTTTAAACCCATTAATCTCAAAAAAATTCAAAATAAATTAGTAGTTTGGAAAGTAGACTTAGAGCACTTCAATCCTTGTTTTTGTTCCATCTCAAAATTTTGAGTGTAACTATGCCCAATTTCATGTCCAAGGTCAGTATTTCCTAATTTTAGAAAAAAAGTGGCCACTTAAGCCCTCTTTTTGGGAACCATATTTGTGCACTTACCCAACTTGTTATTGTATACCATCTCAATTTCATAGGGCCTGAGCCACCGGGTGTGGAACTTTCCCTTAAAAGCGTAAAAATGGGAAACATACAAGAGTTCACAATCACCTAGTTGAAATGACTGTTGTTGAATGAAATGTGTTGGCTTTCAGTTGTTTATTGTGAATATTTTTCCTTGATGTCAAAACTATGATTTGGGTTGGCACCTTGGTGATTGATATTGTCATATGTCATTGGCACAATTGTTTGGCACTATTGGTTACATTGGCACAATTGTTTGGCACTCTTAGTTTTGGCATTGATTAGGTTGGTATAGAGTATGTAAACTCTTGAGAATAGTCAAAAAACATTGATACAAGTTTGTACATTGTTGGATGATGAAGTTTTCAATATAAATCTAGTGATAAATACTTTTGGTAGTTGATTATTACGAGACATTGGTTGTCTGGAGTTATATTCTAACTTGAGACTTGTGTGGATTGTATGACACAAATTTGGCTACTTTGTGTCATTTGTAGTGCTCAGGATGAAGGGAGCTTTAGTGATTGTATGAAGAGCAAGGTTTGTTGCAATGAAAATATGTTGGCCTAATAGTCATACTACTGGTTTGGGTATGTGCAGGATCATCATGGAAAAAATAGGCCCTTAAGTGGCAATAAATTTAGAAAAATCAGTGTTAGGCAACTTGATGTAAATATTTGAATACGTTATCTATATTATTTCTAAAATATGTAAGAATAGAATTTGTAGAAAATTGAATATAGTTTCTAAACTACTAGGTTTATTTAAAAATAAATAAAATCTCTTTGGTGAAAATTTGAAATTTCAATGCAGTAGTACTTAAATTTCAGAGAAAAAAATAAGTAGGTGTATGTCTGACCACCCTAACCATAATAAAATGATAATATTTTTTTATAAGATTTTATATTTAAGTAGAGGACCCATGTTTAGATGTGATGCATGTTTTTTTGTAATTTTTTTCCAAGTAAATAATTAATTATGAATTTTTTATTACAACTTTTCAAAATTATAAAAACTTGTATGTTTGACCACCTTAACTTGGTCAAAACTTTATGAAATTTAATTTTTCTTTTTTTAGTGCTATATTATGTGAAGCATAGAATGTGACACATGTTTCAGATTCAAGAAATATGATACCGTTTGAAAGTTATAGATGTTTTCCAATCAACCTATCGATAAGGACTTTAGTCATAATTCTAATAGAAAATAAATAATAATTATTTATTAAATTCAAATTAAAGAATAATTTATATTGGTGGAAATTTGAGAATCTCCTCTAAAAATCCTTTTTTTTTCATCAATTTTGGATTAAAAAAAAGTTATCAGCCACATACCGTACAAATACCCATAATATTGCCACTTCTTGGCCCATCATAATCCTGCACATACCTATTTAGTTAGTAAGTTTTTAATATACAGTGATATCTATTTGTTTGATATGTAAATCTTGTTAGAACTTTTGGGAAGTGGTTTATCTGTCAACAAATATGATTGGGACTAATTATTCATAGGTTGAATTGTATTCTTATAATGTTCAAAATTTTCATTGAGATATTTCACTCTTGATCTATAAATTCATTCAGTTCATGGATTTAGGGGAGAAAAGTTTAGTAAGTTGATGAATATTTAGTTATCTATTGATATTTCTAGCATTTTATGTACTGTTGATCAATGGATTCATTGCATAATTCTTGTTGGTATCTAGCTCATCTTCTTTAAGATGGCAAGTATGTGTTGAAAAATAGTGGTAGTAGGATAGTGAAGATTAGAATTTCAAAGATATAGGGTCATTGATTAGAGAATTTGCACATCTCTCACTTATTGCTCTATTTGTGTTTGTATTAGGATTCATTGGTTATTTGGCTTTCATATGTTGATCGTGATTGTTTTTCTTTGATGACACATTTATATGATCTGGCTAGCACATAATGTTTACATTTTATTCACATGATTTATGTCAAGCACTTACTTTCAATTGTTTTTAGATGTTGGTACTAATGTTTTCCATATGTTCATTATAGTAAGACATGCATTTGATTTTGGGTATATATTTTGTTTCAAATATATGGCATGGTTTATTTGGTATATCTAGTTAAAATGGTGGTATATTTTCACTTGATCTTGTGCAAGTTATCTTTCACATGATATTTGTGACTCCATTTTTGGTCAATCATTTTGTAAAAAGCTCTGGTTTTGAGCAGAATTTGTTATTGGATCACATTGCATTGATTTTGTTTTTTTGATACCCCCTATTCTTTTCTATTCTTCCTTTGTCCTTGTGACAAAAAGGCAAAGAATATGATGGTTTACAATGGTTCAGATGGCTATATTTTTTCCATCAAGGAAAAAGGGGGAGTTTGTTGGCTATTAGTTGTTTATTGTGATTATTTGACCTTGATTTCAAAGCTGTGATTTGGATTGGCACCTTTGTGATTGATATTGTCATATGTCATTGGCACAATTGTTTGGCACTCTTGGTTACATTGGCACAATTGTTTGGAACTCTTGGTTTTGGCATTCAGTTTTAGATTCAGATGTGTAGTATTGTGATGATTGTCTACATTCAAATTTGATATTGACATCTTGTGGTACTGATGTTTGGTGCATCATGTGTAGAAAATAGTTTTACTTGGTTTTGACATGGCACATATAGGTGATGGCATTGTAGTGGGAAGATTCATTTCAGGTGATATCATTTTATGGTACTTGGTGATATGGTTTCAGTTGATGTTTATCATTAATCTTGGCATATGATATTCAATTATCCTTGAGATTTCACATAACATTTTTATTGGAGGTAGGCTTACCATATGACATATAGTTCATACTTTATTGATATCGGCCTTTGTTAAAATTTTAAAGTCATATTATATATGAGTGTCAACTTTTTCGTTGATTGAAGCCTTTGTGAAAAAGACCATCAAGCTCCTATTACTCCATTTCACTGTTGGCTTTCATTGGAATTTTATTATTACTTTGGAGAATTTGGTCTTCACCATGCATATTTGACATACTCATTAGAGTTTGATTTCATTTTAAAGAAGGCTTATAGGGTTTTTGAAAAGTCTTTGACAACGACACTATGATGGTTTGGCAGATATAATAACTCACGTGGATGTGAGTTCGCAGTGATTTGTCTTTCATTTAATTCATTATTTGGTCAATGGTAAATGGATTTGAAACTTATTATGTTTGATTCCAAATATTTCAAATTTTTATTGATTATGTTTTGGTACTTCATGAAAAGAAGACTAGGTTAAACAAATGATAGTTTCTTTTTTGCAAAAACAAACTCGAACCCTAGCTCCACCATGGTGAAATTTTAGTCATATATTGAGCAAGCTTTTCATGGTATTTTGACTTGGTTTTCAATTATATTGGCCTTTGATGAGTGGAAATAAATATGGTGGTCTTCGCTTGAGTTGAAAGCGGAGGTTTGGGTAGTTTACATGATGGTCTTTAGGGATTTTCTTTACAAGTTAAACCCACCATGACAAAGCTAATATCTATACATTTCTTTGATCTTTCGAATGTAAATTTGGTAAATGGAAAAGTAAAAAAGGAAAAGATGACTTTGGTTCAGCTTCGAATAGATTTCTTTTACTTCATTTTGCTATTAAAAATAATAAAGTTACAGAGTAAAAATGAAAGAAGAAATACTTCATTTCTATTTATTGTTTTTAGGTTTGAAAAAAATAGTTAGTTAACAATCAGGGTTTCATTGTTAAGAAATGATTAATTGAAGATTCTTCCATTATTATTTTTGAATCTATTTTAACTATTTTTTTGTTGTATAAATATATGATTGTAATTCATTTCTTAGTTGGGTGAAAATATGTATGGTTGAGAATAAGGGTTTTTGAGCACAAAACAGATTGTTATTATATAGTGATATCATTTGTATTTGAAATGGGTGAAAAGAGAATTTAAAATATTTATATCTCTAATTTGATTATATAGTGATTTCATATTTCAATGAAATTGTTTTTTTATTGCTTCATTCAATACACATTTTAGTGGGCATTATTGAAAATCATGTATTATTTTCGAAACTTTGAAAAACAGAGAGGTTGGTGCTCTTATGAAGTTGGTGCTTCTAACTTTAAGTGGGTGATTTAGTTTGTACATGGAGTTGGTGCTTTGAAAAATATTGTAATCAGTTTTGAATTAAGCCTATAAGGAATTTTGGAGTGGTTTTTCTACCCTGAAACCATTTTCCACTCAGCAAAGTTTTGTTTCTCTCTTTTGTGCGGTTTGTGCTTATCTTTCTTAAGTTTTCATTCTATCATTTTTCAAAGTGGTTCATGCAATGCTCTGATAAATTTTTCATTATTACAATCTATCTAAAAGATTTCACAAATATAGATGTTCATATTTCAGATTATTGTCTTGTTGGTACTCAATGTTATATGATCAGTTAGTTCAATTATTATAGTAAAATCAAACAATTCAAACATAGATTTATTGTGTTCAATGAGTTGTTCTTGATAAAACTACAATTATGTAAATGCATTGTTTGAGTTTTGTCTCAAAGTTTTTTTGTTAAATAGAATTGAATCAAAGTGGTATCAGTTTCAAGGTCTCCTTTTTTTTTCACTTCAAGGTTAAAAGTTTTAAAAAATATATATTTCTCTAATTCACCCCGCTCTCAGTGTAATTCATATTCCAACAAAATTATCATGCCAAAGAGCGTGTTGGTTCTAGATAATCTCTACATGGAAGAGTTCTTGTTGGTGGAGTTTGTCTAATGGGTGGAGCTATGCAATTGATTCCCTCTATGCATCAAAAAATTTCATACCCAGTTGGAGTGTAGTGCAAAGAGTTTTTACCTCAAAATCAATAGGGAGAAAAACCATCCTACAGTAGAAAATCTTGTAAGGTGTTAAACCAGTGGTGGTTTTCCATGTAGTATGGTAGGCCCACATGACTTCAAGAAGTCATGTAGCCTAGTACTTCTTATGGAGGGAAACTATCTTGGTAAGAATGTTCTTGAGCTCTCAGATAGTGACTTCAAACCGACTATTAGCCAAGGGATGGTAAGGTGAAGACTTGCGATGTCGAATCTCATATTTATGAACCAAAGAAGAAATGAGATCAGATGTGAACTATGGACCTTGATCGGTAACTATCTCATTTAGAACACCAAATTGGGTAAAAATCTCAAAGCAAAGGTATTTGACTACCTTGGTGTCCTTGGCATGCTTCAAAGCAATAACTTCAACCCATTTCATTACATAATCTTTACATAGAAGGATGTATTCCTTGTTCTGAGATAACGGATTGACATGTCCAACAAAGTCATGTCCCCATTTTTCAAAAGGCTCAATGGACAACTTGGGATGTAGAGGAATTTCATCTGAGCATGTGGGGTGGCCCATACTATGACATTTATCACAATGTTGAAAATAGAATTTATAATCCTTGTGGAGTGTGGGCCAATAGCATCCTATAGTTAATATCTTCTTAGTAGTCCTCTGAGTGGAAAAATTTCCTCCATAGCGCTTTGTGTTACATGCATG
Source organism: Sequoia sempervirens (assembly GCA_007258455.2). Classification (NCBI taxonomy): domain Eukaryota; kingdom Viridiplantae; phylum Streptophyta; class Pinopsida; order Cupressales; family Cupressaceae; genus Sequoia; species Sequoia sempervirens. Next base: position 12,987 of record VDFB02170297.1, on the reverse strand, counting down.
GAGTATGTCAAAGACATCATCTTTAGACACAAATTGGCACATGATATTATTAAGGCCATGGTGGAAGAGTGATCCCTTGATCCACATATAATCATCGATGAGTCTGACCAACTTTCAACATACCCTTGGAGAGAAATGAGGTGGAAAATTGCAAGTGCCCAAGTAGTTTGCCATGTAAGGGTACTGTAGACTCTTTGTTGATATGTAAAAGAGATGTTCATATGGAAAGGCATCATCAACTAGGACCAGTCTGTCATCTTCCTATTATAACCTATAAAAATAGTCTGCAACCATATTCTCATGACTAGGCTTATCAAGTATAGTAATGTCAAATTCTTGAAGAAAAAGTAACCATGTAATAACTTGACTAGTTACAAGTTTATTCATTATAAATTGAATTTCAGAATGATCAGTATGAAAAAACACTTTATATCTAGTAATATAATGTTGAAACTTATTAATTGCATAAAAAATAGCTAAGAATTTCTCTTCGGTTACCGTATAGTTTACCTTAGCTCCTATGAAGTTCTTACTAATGTAGTAGATGGAGCAGAAAAAGGTTGTATTATTTTTCTCCAAGGATAGCTCCCATGGAAGAATATGAGGCATCAGTGTGGATATGAAAAGGCAATTCCCAATTGGGACCTCAAAGTACTAGCATGGTTAGAATTTTAGTTTTAATAGCTTTGAAAGCTTCCTAAAATTTTCGTGTCTAGAAGAAAATGACATCTTTCGCTAGCAAAGAAAACAAGGTAAAGGAAATCTTACTAAACTTTTGGATAAACCTCCTATAGTACCCTACATGGCCTAGAAAACTATGCACATCCTTTTGGCTAGTGGATGTGGGAAAGTCTTGAATGATTGGTATCTTTTTGGGATTGACTTGAATACCCTTAACAAAAATATAATGACCAAGTACTATCCCTTCTATCATAAGCATATGGTATTTTTCATGACTCAATGATAAATTAGTGTCTATACAATGCCTAAGTACCTTTTCTAAATTTGTTTTAGCCTCTTCGTAAGTATCACCATGGATAGTAAAATTATCCATATACACCTCAACGCAATCATTTATAAGATACACAAAAATACTCAAAACCTCCCTTTGAAAAGTGGCAGGCACATTACATAAACCAAATGGCAACATGTTATAGGAAAAAGTGCCCCAAGGACAAGTGAAAGTAGTTTTATCCTGGTCCTTAGGTGCTATATGAATTTGATTATAGTTGTTGAACCCATCCAAAAAAGAGAAAAAATTCTTACCTGCAAGAGTATCCAACACTTGATCAATAAATGGTAGTGGTAAGTCATCATTCTTAGTAGCTTCATTTAATGCTTTATAATCAACACAAATTCTCCACTTACCATTTTTCTCGAGAACCACAACTAGAGGAGAGCCCCACTGACTATCTAAAATAGGATATATAAACCCCACATTTAACATTTTTTCTAACTCCTCGTTAACTATCTCACCCAAAGCAAGGTTGAGTCAATGTTGTGGTTGCCTAACTAGATGACTACCTTCTTCAATGTAAATATGATGGGTGTAGGTTTTAGAATGAATGCCACGCATATCTTGGTATTCCTAAGAAAATGCATCTTTATTAGCTTTAAGCCTGGAAATGAGATCTTGGATTTGTTTAGTGTTCAATGGTTAATTGTGGATTAATATTAAGTATGCGATTAGGAAAAATTTCCATAGCTTCTGATTGTGTAGGTGAGTTAATGGCTAGTACATGGGAGGTGGATGCCATATCACTAGAATTCCTAGAAGATAAAAATTAACTATAAAAAAAATTATGAGGTAGCAACTAATGTAATGTGACAAAGTGTTGAATAGATCATGAACTACCTACCAGTGGAAAGTTTCCAAAAGGACAAGGAGTGTTTATACCTGAATGGAGAACCATGCTTTCAAAGATTCATTAGATACATACCTATTTTTAAGAAAATTGACAAGAATATTATCCTTAGTAGGTTCTTCCATATATAAGGCTTGATCAATTGTCAATATGGGAAATGACTCGTCCAAATAACTATCAACCCATACCGGATCCTCCATCTCCAACAAGGGTTGTGCTGGAAGGTATAAAGTCAACTATTTCTTGTGCTCACCATTGGAAATGACTATGTTTCATGACTAAAAATTGATGAATGCATCCACAACTACTAACCAAGGTCATCCCAAAATTATGGGGTATTGCCACAAACTTAATTATTGGCTACAAAATCACAAAGTCAGTTGGATATTCCCACGAATCAATATAAATAATTGCATATTTGATCATACCCTTTGGTTTGATCAAAGATTGGTCTGCCATTTGAAGAGCTATGGGAGTAGGTCTAAGCCCCCCTAGTGACAATATCTCCTTTGTTTCATTTTCCATAACATTAATTGTAGCACCCAAATCATCAAGAGTATTAGGAATACTTACTTTACCAATAGATACCTTGATGACAGGACTCCCTGGATCTGAGTACTTTGGAATGGTTATGTTCTCGAGCATAAGATATTTCAATTGTCTAGTAACTTGGATGGTCTACAGGTCTTGCTTCTTTTGCTTCTAAGTACATAGATCATGAACTATTTTTGTATAGACGAGAATGTCCCTAATAGCCTGCAACAAAGGAATCTTGATGTCAACATTGTGAAACTCATTAAAAAAATCAAATTTAGGTTGAGAGACTTCCCTTTGTATTGGTTTAAAATGAAATTGTTCGGGAAAGGGAGGTTCTTTGATTGGCTTGGCTTCATATTCTTCATTGATTTCTATGATGGTGGGTCCTTGAAGATCCTTTCCTGATCTTAATTGAAATCCATCTAATTCTATTGTATTTATAGGATAAGTAGGGTAAACTCTTACCTCATTATTATATACTGGTTGTGTGGCCTTATTGTTGGGATTTGGGTTTGGTTGGGCTAGCATTGGCTAGTTGAGTAGATGATGACGGTATGGCTAGAAGGAGTTATTGTGACTATATCTAGTATGGGTTGATCATGGGAGGAGGTGGAAATTGTGGTTGTGAACAATGTGGTTGTCGATATGATGAAGGTTATGGTGATTGTGGCCTCCATGCATTTTTTCCATGAAAATAAAGCATACTGATATTGTGGCTTCCATTGAGGGTATGGAAGGGGTTGTTACCAACCCCCATACTATCCAAGTTGACATAAAAAGAACTTGTTTGGCTAGGTCCCAAAGTGAGATAATCATTCATCATGCTAGGGGGAATTAATCAAGGTGGAAAGGGTCACCTAGGGGCCATGTATTAGATAGGTTCCTCAAAATATTCCATATCAGGCACTCCTACAGGAAGAGGTCTTATGGTAGAAATTTTATTGACTTCTTCTAAGGATGAAATGTTTGTCCTATTGTAAGGGAAATACTCACTACCATGTTTCTTGTGAAAAGTTAGAAAAAACACAACCAAGGCCTTTTCAGCTTCCTCTTGCTTCCTACAGGTATAAAGAGTGTTTACTTGTTTACCCATATGATTTAACAAATTAGTTTTAAGATCCTCAATTAAATTACCTATTTCATGCTTTGTTATACCTATTGCATTACCTGGAGCATAAGGCTTACTTGGATAGTTCCTTCCCAAATGATGGGACCTTGAATAATTCCTATAAATGTCACAAATATCGTCAAATTCCATTTTAGAAATGTTAACTTTTCCTATTAAATTTAATGCTTCCATAGTATCATCTCTTATTCCTATAAGAAACAATATTTAACATTATCCTCATTTAGCCCCTATTGGCAAGATCATTGAAGACTACACATGAAGTGTTTGAGGTAGTCCTCCACAGATTCATCTTCTTTTCTGTCATGTAGAAGGTTTCATCCCAAACCTCCTTTGTTTTTCAATACTCTTGGTACTTGGTTAGGAATAATTCCTTCATGACTTTCCATGTCTTGATATTTCTAAGGTTCATGAACTAGTGCAGTGTTACATCCTTTAATGTGGCTATGAATAGTTTGAGCTTCTACGTATCACTTTGATAATCATAGTTGTGTCACAACCCATAAAATTCAAACAAAAACATATCAAGATCCTCAATTGAAAGACCATGAAAAATGAGCAAAGAAGAATGAGGGATTTTTTTCATAGGGGCATCTTGTTTAGGATGTGTGATTGGAAACTTGAACATAACCGGATTATTGTTGACCAATGCCCTATTAAGATTTTTGTTGTTGTTGTTGGGATCCATGATGTTTAATTCCCAAGGGGTAAAGTAGGTTCCAAATGGCTCTTGGGTTTCTGAGAATGGACTAGCTTCCAGCTTGTAACTTTCCCGAAAGAACTTTTCAACCTTTCTTTGCAATATTATGGAAGAACTTGGATGGGTACCTACAGGTGTCTCAATAGTAGTAGATTTTATGGCACACCTCTCCATATTGAGTTCAGGTAACTCTAATGATTGCAATTTATTTTTCAATTTCTCTTTAGTTGAGCTACTTTCTTCAACAAATGGCTTTGACATATTTTGCAATCCTCAATTTGTGTTTCCTCAATGGATATTTTTTATTTGTTTTTAAGATTTTTGGGTTGCAAACTAATTCCCCTTTCTTTTCTAATGAATCTTCCTCTGCTATCCCTAATATGATTCATTTACCTAAATGACTTACAACAATACAACTCAGGAGAAGTAACCTTATCAAGGTCGATAGTTGTATAGGATTTCCTCTCAACTTATTGGTCCTAACTCAACTTTCTATGATTTCAGGCCTTTAACATCTTTCCTCAACAATGGTGCCAAAATTATTGGATTAAACTATTGTTGGTGTTTTGGGTAAAACTATCCTTCTAATTCTATCTTGAATGGATGACTGGATTGAGATCAATCTTCGGGAATGTCGTAAGTTCCTTAGTTTACTCCTTAATGTCAATCTAGGAGCGTAGGCTTGTGAAATATATTGGGGTTGTTTTCCTAAGGGATGAACCTAGAAATCCAAGTGGGGATGGATGCAAATACATGCACATTACATTTATTCAGAAATCCAGTTTTTAGACCTCCTGTCACATGTGTGACAAGAACCCAAGCTAAACAATTTCCAACAAAAAAGATTAAAACTAACTAATAAAACATGAATAATAATAATTACTAACACTAGACTACTAGAAGTAGATGAATGATGGAATATAAAAGTGCTAAATAAATTTCACATGTATCAGTAATCACTCCAATTAAAATTTGTCTAGAATAATCTACTAAGTCAAATTTATACAGAACAATAAACATGTTGATTAAATCTAAATGCAAAGTGAACTACTAAATAAAATACACTTGTAGCATGATATAAACACATTAATTACCAATACATCAAATAGTAATTAGAAAAATATTAATTAGCACAATGATTGAATGATTAAAATAGAATCAAAACTAAGAGAATCTCATTACCACACAACACACAAATGCTACAGCTCCAATCACTAGGCGATCAAGGAAGTGGGCCCTACCTTCTTTGATTTCCAGTGAAGAAACAATAGCTTACTTTACTTTACTCAATACTTATGCAAAACAATATTTCAAACTCTAGAGTTTCTTTAATCAAATCAACAAATTACAAATCTATATTACTAATTACTAACTCAAGTCTTAGCATACATATATATAGAGAGATTTTATGTCACTAATTTTACAAAATACTAACAAAAATGGTATATGATTGTTTGGGTTGTTATAGGCTATGGACAAAAACCTTTAAAAGCTTCTTAACAATAGATTTATAGATTTAACATTGTTCCAAAAAAAAAAAGCTTTAGATCGAATTTAATCACAAGTGACACATGACTCATGAAATGGTTCTTGTCCTCATTCCAGCGATGCTCCCATTGCTTCCACACATCATCCATTTAATAATCTCCTATTTTTATAATCATAAGGATAATTAGTAAATAATTAATGGTTTTGATATATCCTCAAGTTCCTATCTTCTCTTTACATTTTATTAAATATCCCTACTTCATTAACAAACAGTGACAGGAACTACAAGGAATTCTATAGTAACAAAGAGGTAAAAATAAAGACACATCTATCCCTCATCAGTTAACTTGCATACAATTTTGAATTCTAAATTCATTTTGTTGGCCATTAAGTGAATTCCAAGCATGTATGGTGCAAAAGTAGTTTGTAACTTTGTGCAAAAACCACTCGTTTGACCTTGCATCACTGCAACTCCTTCAACTCCAATACATACCAATTTTTTGGAATTTTCAACTCATCCATACCTGCAATTTCATTCAAATATTTCTTGGCTAGTTCAAATAGATTTTGCAATGTTGAACTGTCCTTCTTTTTATGAACACGGAGAAGATGAGCTTGATAGACATTTTTTTTACAACTTATACACATGCACATAAACCCAAGAAGTATTTTCTATCATAGTAACTTCATCTAAATATAATTCAATGAAGTTTGAATCTTTTAATTTCTCCTCTAAATTTTTCTTTTCCACTACAACAAAATAGTTTTCCCATTCCTATCTAGCATTTATTGACTAATGTGAGCTTGGAAAGTGAGGAACACCCAAAAAATATAATAAATTAAAATATTATGGGTAGTCTATCATAGGACACTCTTTGGACAAAATATGAAAAAGAACACTCATCTGAATATTTTTGACAAATGTGCTCCTTCCATTGCTTTTCCAAATTGAGCCTCAATTGTGCCTTAACATGCAACAAGCTTTGACATTCTTTGTTTATGCTCTTCATATTCCATGACATACTTAACATGAAGACATTCTTCCTTTGATTCCCATCATATAATTGATAGTTCCTTTCCATCTATGATTTCTTTTTCATAAAATTTACCGATATTCTTTTCTATAGTGTCAAGCTTTAGCTACAACTTCTTGTCTCTAATACATTTGCAACTACAAATCGCACACATGCATTCTATTGTATTTTCAACTTTGTTTTATTTCCCCACTAGTATAATGAATGCGTACTTGAAAACCAACCAAGTTGAAAATTCCTTATCATTTCCCACTCATTCCCCACTTTTTATTTTACTTTTCTTTTCTTGCTACCAACATCATCCTGATCCAAGTCAATTATCTCATTCTAGCTAACCAGGGTATCCCTTGGAACATATTATCTAGTATTTCCATCCCCATTTAACTCATTTAACTCAATGACAATATCACCAATACCTTTTAGTGGTAATGAGGTATTGTGAATGATTTCTTCATTAATATTTCATAGAAGAGTTGATGATGTAGCTCCATCTTGATCTGATGGATCAAAAGCATTGCCAATTCCATATCTACATTTTGGATATTTTGATGGACTCCCAGTCCCTTCACCACCTTGAGGAGTCTTACCCTTATTTCTTGACATATTGATCTCTCACTTCAAATAAAATCTAGAAAAAAACTCTTCTTATTTAAGAAGGATAGAGAATATAGATCCCATTCCCTACTCAATATCATCTTTAATTTTGAAGCAAGAATGGAAAAGAGATAAATAAATCTTATAACACTATGAAGAAATGATCACTCACCTTTAAGTTTAGCTTTTCACTAACTTGCTATTTGTTAATGTAGGAATTATTTTTTTGTAAGTTTGTAAATTTCCTACAATCAACTTCAAGGTTCCAAGTCGAACTTCTAAATAGAGAACTTAACAAATTGTGTAAAAATAAATGAAAGTTTTGATTCTATTTATATCATCCATATTTGGTGAATTCACCGAGATTTTTAAATGGTATATTAAAAATCTGGTGAATCCCACATGCTTATACAAAAATATGTTGTAATTTTCAAGGTGATTATGGCCCTACGATTATCATGGAGGTGTCACGAAAATTGGAAAAATGTGTCTCAAATGTAATTATTTTTTAACATTGTTATTGGAAAATTGGGTCCTCATAAGCAACTATTTGGAAATTTTAATTGGAAAAATGGGTCTTCACAAGCAACTATTTGTAAATTTTAATTGGTGAAATGGGTCTTGATACAATGTTGTTTTAATAGTATTGGCGAATATGTAGGTATTTTATTACATGCTTCTGAGATTCCAAGAAAAAATATTAATCAGTCCATTTGAAATGTGTAGTTTGTTATGGAAATTTTTTTGCTTAAATATGCCTCATAAAATAATTTATTGTTAATGGACATGCATTGGACTGATAATTCATAAACTCTGGGTGATTTGGACACCCTATTGGGTGTGATTAATTTGCCAATTTTGACTTGACTGATTTCTAAAATTCACCAATTGGAAAAGATTTGCCACTAATTTTTACCCTATATTGGTGTAAATAGTGTCACTACATAACTAGTTATCATCACTTTCTAGTTTGACCTATTCTCATTTTCTTAAGTTTACATAGGCTATTCTAGAGTTTCATCTCACCTCATATGGTTGAGACATGTCTTGCATGGTCACATGCCACTCACTATAAAACTTGTAATGTGAGTTAACAAGTGTTCCATCATTGAAGATTTAGTCAGTCAATGTGTTTGACTTGACTATCTTCACCACATTTCCTATATAAACAAGGTTGTGTTAGAGATTTTACTTCTCTTTCATCAACTCTTGATAATAAAATTAAGCTTATTGTGTTCAAGTTTTTTTGTAGAAGTTTCCAATTTTTTCCTTATGATCGTAGAAATCATAACATATATGACCTATCCAATCAATGAGATAATAATAGCTTTCAACTAATATTTCTATCCAAAATAGAAAAATCTATAAAAACCACTAATAACATAGCACAATACTTAAAAAGAGATTTTTTGTCAACTATAAGAACACAAAAAATATAACTCCCTAGGTGAAAGTTCAACCTCTTAATAAAATATTGTCCTTTAGTGTATTTTAAAACCTATCAAGGGGTTGATTTTTGTCACCCCTAGCTAAGTAATGGTTGTGTTTCCCTTGCACTATACTATGATGATATGGATGGTGGTGCCATCCAAGAAACAATCGGTAGTGTTTAGGTTGTAGTCAAGGTAAGGGTGGTGGGTGTATCCATGAATAGTGGAGATCTAGGTTGTGTTGAATTTAGCACCAAAAGGTTGAGAAAAACCAATGACCAATCCCCATCAATGACCAAGGGCTAGTCCCTATACCCAATAACTATCCCCTATGCCTAGTCATGCTAGTAGTAATAGAATTAAAATTATTTTTAAATATATTAATCTATAGATTGTAAAATACATAGGGGTTGAAATATTTCCAAAGTATTCCTCTAATGGTGGTAGAATCTACATACATTTTTATTATCATATAAATATGTATAGCTATATAGAATCATAGCATCAAGATTCTCCCCATACCCCAAAAATGACAAAAATAAGTTTGCTTCAAACATAGTCAAGTTTTATATGGATCCATAGGTTTTTGGAACTTTTGGAGTGTATGGTAAGGTTTATTTTTATCCAAGAGGTCTCCAAGGAAAAATTTCCCCTAAAACACTTACAGAAAGAATGTAAATAAAAAACATACTTGCAAAATCTTCATTGAACCCTAGATTTGTATAACCCAATTCTACAAACATGCCTATGTAGTGTAGGAAAAAGTATCCCTTTTTCACACTTAATTTGGGAAATATTAATATTCAAATGAACTAAATTATGCCTTGATTTAGAGTTGTAATATGTATTTAACATATTCACATTAAGTTTTGGGCCTTATTAAATAAAATGGACTTAATTGTGCCTTATTTTTTGTGTTGTAAAGCGTATCTTTACACTTTCGCACTCATCTAGGGATTTATTAATTAATTGAGGTTAATTTTCCTTAATTGGCCCGTTTAATTCAAATCCAAGCCTAATTAATTGCAATTTATAAAGAGGAAAACCCAACACTTGTTAATTCCATAGCATAACATTTATCATTGGAGAATGTGTGTCCTAGGTTAGTGACCTAAGACCCATTCGCCCAAGGGTGAATGCATCCTCACTTAGACCTAGAACTAAATTTATATTATGTTTTTGGTTGTGTTTTAATGATTTAAAATGTATAATCACATGTTGGATTGTGTTATTTGTATTTCAGGAATTAATGTTGCATATATAAATATAAGGCCATTTCACTATGTTTCACCTAACAAGATTTTCAAGCTAGAAAACTCAAGTCATCTTGAGAGAGCATTCAAGTGAGAATTATTAGAGAATTTCAAGAGTAGGGAAAAATTTAGTGGAAAATATTTTCCAATTGGTGAATAATTGAAATAGGGACCTCCATAAATGGAAAATAGTACAAGCTAAAAAGGAGGCTAAATTGCCAGGTTTTTACAAAAAAAAATTTCATCTTGATTAATTCGCCTATGCATTATTTTTTAAACTAATAAATCAAATTGATTCACCATGTAAACAATGCATCATTGAAATTGATTTTCTAGTAGTTTATACTGGAATTAAAAATATTAATTATATTCGCCAGTAATATTATATTCCTACCATTAATTTTTGGGCAATATCACCACTAATAATAAATTACCATTTAATTTTAGGTGTATTTTAGCCTTGAATAGGTATTTTAATTATTTCCATAAAATCATCAATTAGCTTTTTGATCGGATGGTCACAGGTTGATTTTGTGACCTATATGCACATGCCTTTTTAAAGGCTTGTTGAGGCTCTGAATTTGTGTTAGGTTACGTGATTAGATTTAATCATGTGACCCAAAACAAGTTTAAGGCCTCAACAATCCCTTTAAAAGGAAGATGCATATAGGTCATGGAATCAACCTAAAACCATCTAATTAAAAAGCTAATCAATGGCAACAATTTCACTCTTCATTTAGTCTTATTTTTAAAGCGAGATTTTAAAAAAAATACTTAATCTGTGTGTGCTCCAATGCATTTTTTATAGTGAATTTATGTCATTATCCCTAGACCCCACAAGGGGGTGTTTCCCCCTTGACCCCCACAAGGGGCACTGCCCCTTGACCTAGCCAGTGGTTGCCGCCCCCGAGCCCCTACTTCAATATTACAAAAAACAAAAAAAAATGGGGGAACTGCGTTGATCAACTATGCAAATTTTTAAAGGAGATATTTGTCATTGAAATTAATCTTTTTAGTGATTATTCACTAGGATTCACCATTGTGATTATTAGTTTTACCAACTATTCATTAAGATTCACTAGGATTTTACAATTTTTTTAATAATGTGCATAGATTTGCTAGGAAAATTAATAATTTTTTCAAATAAAAGGAAAGATTCACCAAGAAAACTATAGCACTAAGCCAAGAGCATATTTGCAAAAGAATTATTGCAGCAATCAAGATCCATTGTTATGCCAATGTCCTCTTGCATCACACATGTTATTTGAGCTAATATGTTGATGCAATGTTCAAGATCTATTCAAGCATTCAAGGCATTGTTTCAAATCAAGTTTCAAGATCAAGATCCACATCAATTGAAGCCATTTCATGCTAGTTGCAAATCAACATTCCAAGGCACAATCAAAGGTTTGGTGAGAACTTTGTGATATTGCATTTTTTCATTCACCATTCCCTTCATGCCATTTCATCTCATTTCAAGGTTTAATTACCAAAACAGGGTTTGACCAAGACAAACCCCCATTCACCAAAAAAAATATTTTTCCCTCTTGAGTTGTGTTTATAAATTTTAGGTGGAAGATCTCTTGAAGAGAAAAATTGCAAAGTTGTCAAAGTTGCCAAAGTTGTCATCATTCTTCCAATTTCATAGAAACTGAACTACAAGATTTATTTTTCAATTGTTGAACTGTGAAAATTGGGTATCTAGAAGTGCAAAAACAATATAAGAGAAGCCATAAATCATTTTCATAAAGCCCTAAGAAGGACCCATTCACCATAGGGAAAATGAATCCTTAGTATGCTTAGAAAAAACACTTTTGGTGACTGGTACATATCATTTTTCCTTTCTCATATTTTCATTTTAGTTTTTGGTTCCATTAGAATTGAGCTTAATCTATTAGATGCACTTTGTAGGTTGAATTTTGGAGTTAGTTCACTATTTGTAATCTTTCTCTCCAAAGTGTTGTTTAATCAAGACCCCCATCCTTACAAAATAAAGAAAATCAACAGATTCAGACCTTGACTTGACGCACCTTTTGGTTGGAATTCATTTCATTATGTGGATATCATTTCCTAATGAAATAAAGGAGAATAGGTCTATCTACTATCATTTTTGTTAACACCATTTTTCTATCAATCAACCCTCAAAACCCTATTTTCAATTATTTCATTTTGGCAAACTTGAGTTTGATCATTGCAATTTTCTGATTTTGGAGTCTATTTTCACCCTAGATTTAGATATTAAATTATTTTTTCATTTCATTGCATTGAATTGAGTCTCATTTAGGGTTTTTTAGCTTTCATTAACTTTTCATTTTATTTAAGGGTTTTAGGATTGCGTTTTTCCATTCTTTAAATCTAAAAAGCACAAAAAAAATAGTCATTTTGCATATCATTTACATAGCATTGCATCGCCATTCACTTGCATTTAAAAATTGAAACAAAATTTAATTTCAAATTAGGTCTCCTAGTTTTTAATTTTATCATATTTTGAACTAACATTCAACATTAGTTTCACAACAAAATCAAACTATAACTTGTTGTTTCAGATCAAAATTTGAAAACAATTAGAATGATCTTAAGAATTTGCAAAAAAAAAAAGAAAAACGTTAACCTACCTGGCCTATTTTCCCTTGGGCGAATGAGTCCCTAATCAAGGTCATTTCCTAATTTTTAGTGCATAAAAACATTTTTTCCTGCATTTCATTTCGTTGTTTTAGATTTTTGCTTGAATATACATATTTTCTATAAAACTTTGAATTTGATCATATTTAGCCTCATTTGATAAATTTAGTGCATTGTATGATTTCAAAATTGTATTTACAAGACATCATTTTTAATCTTTTTCATTGTGTAATTAGAAAATTACCCTGTTTAGAATATGAAAATTCAACATATTTGCATTGCAATTTGCATTATAGGTTATTGCATTACATTTCACCTTGTTTGTATTTTTGGTGTGT
>VDFB02170296.1:0-17746 GCA_007258455.2 Sequoia sempervirens | reverse complement strand
TATTTAGAATCTATAGACAAAATGTCATGAAACTCTAGTTTGCATCATCTTCAAATTCCTCACATTTTAGCCACTATAGGTGCCTGAAAGTGAAGATTTAGTTAGAAAAAAATTATTTTAGTGTCGAGTTTGGCTAAAAATTGTAAATTGGTATTGTGGGATCACCCTATAAAGAGAGAGAGGTGTGATAGAGAGAGATAGAAGTAGAGAAGGAAGGAGGGAGGGAGGGAGAAGTGAGATAGAGAGTGAGAGAGAGAGAGGAAGGAGCTGGGATGTGTAGATATTTAGAGAGATGATGGATGGAGAGACAGAGGTAGAGAGGGATAGGATATATAGAGATAAGTAGAGAGGGAAGGTGGTGGGAGGATGGGAGAGAGAGAGAGAGGGATATGTTTGATAGAGATAGAGAGAGAGAGAGGAGGAGGGAGAGAGGGATGTTTGATAGAGATAGAGATAGAGAGAGAGAGGGGGGAGGGAGAGAGGGAGGTTTGATAGAGATAGAGATAGAGAGAGAGAGAGGTGGAGAGATTGAGAGAGATAATGGAGGGAGGGAGAGAGGGATAGGTTTGATTGAGATAAGTAGAGATGGATATGGATGGAGAGAGAGGTAAAGAGGGATGGGATAGAGAGAATTAGAGAGAGAGAGGGTGGAGAGAGAGGGAGGGAGGGAGGGAATGGAAAGATAGAGAGAAGTAGAGAGGGAATGAGAGAGTGAGAGAGAGATCTAGATCATAATGGATAAATAATGAGAGAGAAAAATATGATATAACTTGTTGATTACTAAAATTCAAGCTCCTGATTATTAAAATTGGACATGCTATTACTATAATTTGGTTGTCTGAAAAATTATAAGATCCTCCATTAACTTGAATTTTCATTATACCTCCTATAGATCTACAACCACTCTTAAGCATCTTAGAGCCATTTACATGAAATATAACTTAAATATAATAAAATAAATGCCCATATCTAAATGCCAACTTATACTTTCACTGAAAGATAGGGAAAAAAGAGAGAAAAAGACAAGGAATTTTTTTAATATAGAACATAACAAGAGTGCATTATAACATTCTCACATTTTGTGAAAGCATTGAAAAATGTGAGTGTGTTATAATGTGCTCATGTTTTCACTATTTTGGGACCAAAAAGTGGAGTGGCCACTTTTTGCCCCATCATCTTTGTGCACTGACACATAGGATATATTTTAACTATAGAAAGTGTGTGTATTGAAATTTTAACTGTAGTTTTATTTTTAGTTATGGAAACTTATTCAATGGAATATTAGTCCACATCAAGAACTCATAGATTACTAATATATTTGTAAAACCTATATTAGTCATAAGTTAAGATATGAGATCTAGAAACTATTAATATTATAACCATTTTCATTGGTTTAAACCATGTCAAAATTGATGTCACTTAATCCTATTATTATCTATTATAGAGGAAATAATTTGATACCCTCAAGATGATAGGATCTCAAGGAGAAAATTTATCTTAACTACCTCAATAGACCCAGATCAAGTGAACTGAAAATATAAATGCTTTAAAACTAAAATCTAAGCTAAGTTTGATAACGAATATAAGAAAAAATCATAAATAACTTGCATGTACAAAGTGATTAAAATATTTAGATAACAAGAAAAAAAAGTATAACATATATAGAGTGTGATACTAGATGGGTAAAGCATCGACCTTGGATGCTAGCACACCATGGGGATGTTTGCATGCATGTGTTTTCATATATATGGATCAAGCCCAAAAACTGCCAAAATAAGGTCTATCATCACTCAAACATATTTGGCACCTTCACAAATGGAGATGGGGAAAAATGTTGGGGCTCTTTAGGGGTTTACCTTAGTCAAACCCTTGCTTTGGTGTTCTCACATCCATGGATAGCTAGGAAATATTGGAAAGCATAAAATTAAATTAGATGTATGATATAAACAAACCCTATTATCGAGGAGAACCCCTATCACAATATAACAAATACTAGATGAGATCAAAATAATTATGTTATAAGAGGAGATCAATAAGATACAATCAAGAGAGAATTAATAGCATTTGTGGCCTTTCATTGGAGATGATAGATGTGATGATATCATGTGGAAGAGGGGTCCTTGTTACTTATAGGGTAGGGGGATTCATCACTCCCAAGGCTTCAAGTCACGGGAGAGCCCCAAAGAATGAACTACCCTAAACTACCTTAGGTTAATCAAATGGAAAAGAAAGGAGAGATAGGTGTTTTTAGAAATTTGGTGAGTAGATTATATGGGTCTTGGACTATAAATTAGACAACTCTCTATCTGAGGATGAAGATGCGAGAACTAGAATTCAACATTCCACACTAGAGTCTGAAGGACATGATGGTGTCTTGTACAGACAATGAGTCAAATGTAATGTAAAGACACTCAAGGTCTACTTACAACCTGAATAATAGTTTTATACTTTGATAGTTTAACATGAAAATGTATAAATAAATAGTACACCAAGAAGAATATTGGAAAGGATTATTCTGATGATGAAAAATGATAAGGAAAGAGTAGGAAAAAATACCTTTCCCACACCATCTAGTTTAGTTCTTGTGATTTCATCAAGCAGATGAACCTACACCTAAACACATGAAAACAAGAAAAGTGTTGGGCTATTTTTTGAGATCAACCTTAGTTAGCCCTCCATTTTGGTGTTTCCACCTCAACAACTAGCTAGATATTCAACGATATAGAGAAAATGATAAAGAAGAGATCATGGAAATGGCATAATAGGGTAGAGAGCAATTACAACCTAAATTCTACTCTACAAGATGTTAGATGCAAATAAAATGAAGACACAATGCTACCTTCCTTGCTATAAGCACTCAAGTTTGATAGAGGAAAGAAGATAATGGCACCACCATTCCAAGGAGATAGAACTTCGTAAAACTATAATGATGATGGTGTTGAAGCAAGAATACACTATAGAGACCAAGTATAAATCTAGTGGTAGCAATATAGATAAATAATGATCAATAATTGAATAGAGAGTGTGTGAATGAGTTAGAGAGTGTAGAAGTATGAAAGAATGAGTTTGAATGCAAAATATGGATGTAAGGAGTCATTTTTTGTCTATCAAGAACCAACAGAGAATGTTACCTTCATGGCCAACAAAGAAACATAATTCTTTCGTGGTTTTTTGAGGTAGGAATCTATAAGGATGGAAATTCGATGCATGGACATCCACATGGTGTGTGTGTGTCCTAAAAAATTTTCTCCACCAACACAAAACGATAGGGGTATGTGGAAAGATCAAGAAGATGGTGAAGGTTTTATGCACCATCATACTTGTAATTCTAAAGGAGTGGTAAATAAATGTGAAATTTTCCTAGGGTACAAATTTACACCATTACAATTTGCCCCCACTTTAGTGACCATACATGTCTCTTAGTGGTCTCAAAGCCAAGGTCTTGGGAAGAACTCGACCCAGGATTGTATAATGGGCCATTAGTGTCCAAAATATCCTCAAGGAATTGTAGAAATTCTAGACCTATCTGGTGCTTTTCAAATATAGTTCTTAAGTTGTTAACAACCTTAGAGGCTCTAGCCATAGTCCTTTCTTTCCGTAGATACTTCTCAAACTCCCTAAGGGTTTTGCGTAGGAAAAGAAGTTGCTTTGTGGGAACCTTAAGAGCATCATCTTCCTCCACAAATGAAGCGAAAGGAGAACCAGGAGGGGTAGGAACATATGTAGAGGCTTCTATAAATGGGTTGGAGAAATTGGTAGACATTCTTGAAACTATTTCCTCAAAGGTGGGACTAGTAGTGACCTTAGAATCCATCTCTATATGTCATAAGCTCATTCTAACAACATTCCTAGAGGTTGTAGACTAAGTCATAAAGCTCATAAAGCTTCAAAACATGTGAATCCATAACACACCCAAGATATGAAAGGACATCTGACATAGAGAAATGAAAGAAATACTTTCACGTTAGGTTCATAAAAAATATAGAGTAGGGGGATTCTTCACCCCAAGTCTCCAAGTCATGGGAGTTCCACAAGGAATGAACTACCCTAAACTAGCTTAGGTTGATAGAAAAACAAAGAAAGGAGAGATAGGTGTTTTCAAAAATTAGGTGAGTAGACTACAAGGGTCTTGGACTGTGACTCAGATATATCACTTCGTCAGAGGATGGCAATGTGGGAATTGAACTTTTTTGCATCACACTAGAGTATTATGGATACATTAGCATCCTATATAGGTAGTGAGTCGAATGATATTCAAGTACACTCAAGGCCTACTTACAACCTAATTAATATACTTTTACAGATTGACAAATTAATATGAAAAGGAAAAAATAAACAATATAATAAGACAAATACTATAAAGGATTATCCTAATAATGAAAATGATAAGGAAAGAGTAGGAAATGATACATTTCATGTACCATCTAGTTCAATTCTCCAACTAGCTTCAAGTGGGTGAACCCACACCTACACACATGAAAAATATGAAAAGTGTTAGGTTGTGTTTTGAGGTCCAGCTTAGTCAAACCCTCATTTTGGTGTTTCCACCTCCATGGACAGCTAGACATCCAGTGATACAAAGAAAGTGATAAAGAAGAGAGAACAAAAATGACACAATAAGGTAGAGAGAAATGACAACTTGAATGCTACTTTACAAGATATTAGATGGAAATAAAATGAAGAGACACAATGCTAAATTCTGAGCTATAAGCACTCAAGGATGAGAGAGGAATGAAGAGAATGGCACAATACACTAAGGAGATAAAACTCCGTTAACCTACAATGATGATGGTTTTGAAGCAAGAAGACACTTTAGAGACCAAGTAGAAAGTTGGTAGCAACAAGATAGAGAGAGAATTATCAAGAATTGAATAGAGTTTTTGTGTGAATGAGTTAGAGAGTGTAGAAATATCAAAGAATGAGTTTAAATGAGAAAAATAGAGAGGCAAGGAGTATATTTTTGTTATTCAATACCCATCATAGAACGTTACCTTTGTGACCAACTAGGAAACATAATGCTTCTATAGATTTTAAAGGCAAGAATCTATTAGGATGACAACACAACTTGTAGACATTCATGCAATTATGTGTGTGTCTCTAATAACTATTCCTTCACAAACAACAAAACATGGGGACACATGGAAATATCATGAATATGACAACGAGTTTATGCATCATCATACTTGTAATTCTAAATTAAGGGTAAATAAATGTGAAATTTTCCTAGGGCGTAAATTTATGCCATTACACTATTGTGAGAAGATTTTCATAGATTTTTAGTAGAAGTGAGATGTAGAGAGCTCCAAGTCCAAAATTTTGGAAGAACTTGTGAAAATGAGAGCAAAGAGTGAGTTTTTTTCATAGACTAGGAAAGAATAGCCATTATAGTCATGTTTGGGTGTTGGGACATGGATTGTAAATGGTCTATACAGAATAAATCCATTTGAATCTTGTATTTTTTGGGACATTTATGTTCTATGTAGATGTCTACACACTACATTGTAGTCCAACCAATTTTGTGTAAAATTCAAACCATAGGCTATGAATGCTTCATTCTTACCATCTATGAAGTGAAAATCATGAAATCCTGATTATGGATTTTGTTATAAATGCACTAGGTGCCATGCATGAGTGTCAAATTGACCTAGGGTGCAAATTTTGACACTAAATTTCCCCCCACTTTAACGAGTTGATCACTCATATGGATTAGCTACACTAAAGTAGCTAGAAATATGTGAAACATTAAGTATAGAAATGCATTAATTTCCTTCAAAAAATATACTATAGAGGCCATAAAGATCGACATGAATGATGCCCCTAGTGCTCAATGAGAATCTAAAACATCTAGCATGAAAATCTGGCTATAAAAACTCAAAAACTTATTAATTCAAAAAATGGAAGAAGTTACTTTAGCAAGAAGAATGCTTAAGAAGACATTAGTGAGTTGGAAGAGAAAAAGTTGAGAAAGAGGTGAATATATTCCCCCTCATGTTTTTTCCCCAAACTAGAAAGGTAAAAATAGGAATGTGTCATCGAATTTGAAATGCCACAAAAATTTTCAAAAATGGGAAAAAAACTGACTATATACTCACTTGGTGGGCCCCATAAGGGTCATTTGCACTATTCATGATCAAGATTTTTTCTCAAATTTTTATAGAGCTTAAGAAAAAATGCGTTGATGATGAGAGTTGAGACTATCTTGCATTAAGGAGTTACACATAGATATGGAGAGTGGGGAGCACCTAGATGAGATAGTCTATTTTTTTTACTTTTGCATTTATTTTGTGCATTTAATTTGAGTAGAAAAATTTAGGGTAGTGCAATCATCCTAGGTACGCATTGGCATCCTAGGCTGCACACTGGTGTCTAAGGACCTACACAATCACCTAAAGGATAGTTTTACATTAGCGTCCTTGTGATGCACTAGTGTCTAGAAGGGTGTGCTAGCATCCTGAAAGTTAGAATTGATTTTTTTGTCAAAAAATAAATATTTGACATTCTTAGAGTAGATGTAGAATTTTTTCTCATGATAGATCTATGTTTTTCTTTAGGATTTACTAGAGATGAGGGAGCATACTAGCAGGCTTATGTTATCTCTCTTACATAGCTGCATAAGAAACATCATAGCTCAGGACCACAACTTGTTGCATTGAGTCAACCTTTGGTAGATATACAAAATGTTAGAGATGAAGTTCCACCTTGCCATGTTGATGGTTCTGATGCAGAGGTGGGACATAGACTCCAGGTCATTATATCTCCTTATAGGGGAGATGATCATTATATTGGTTGATGTCTACCACATTCTATGCCTCCCCATATGAGGGTAGAGGATCACACTTGACAAGCCACACAATACATAGGACATGCGACATAGCCAGGCTCTATTGTATCGACTAAGTTGTGCAGTCAGACTCTACTAGATATATCTACTTACGGTTGCTAGAATAGGGATGAGTGGCAATGCTGCTCATTCAAAGGATTATGATTATGAAAGTGGCACTTCACTTTGGGTGGCCACAATTGGATGAGGCTCCCAATTGGATGAGGCTCTCATGGTTTTTCTTTTAATGTTTCTCCCTTATTTACTCACCCACACATAGACCAATTGACCCACTCACCCACACATATCTACTTTTTCATTTTCAATTTTATACCCATTTGCACTAATTTTTTTATTTATTTTTGGTATTTATTGATATATTTTTATAATTGTTGCCTCTTATTTAGTAGTGTAAAGTTCTTGATGTGATGTGATTTACTTCATCTTGTGTTATTCAACTACATTACTTCATTATTTTCAAATTTCATTAAAGGAAACATCTAGTGTAAACTTCCAAACTTTTCTTTTTAAGTCTTGAACATATAAATAAACATTCACTAATTCTTATTTTCAGATTGAAAATGCAGAGTGATCACTAAGTCAAGTTGCCATGGAGGCTTTTTCTGCATTTTAATTAAAGTTGTAAATCACAACTACAGTTAGGCTTATCACAACATGCAGATTGTGACAGTATAACAAGAAGTAGGGCATAGTGGGGAACAAAATCAAAGGAAATTATAAACAAGCATGGTCGTAAAGCGAGCAAGGATTGTAGAGGTGGGGTCTTTTACAATGATGCTTGTCCCGTCCCAGTTATCATTAACACAAAAGTAAAACTTCGTAAATGAAAGCTTGTAAAGAATATACAGTGGCCTTCTCAACACACAAACCTTTTCGTACAAAGCGCCTTCCCTGTTACTTCCACACATTATTTCTACCCATTTGATCACATCTTATCCTTAATTCACTCATTGTCTTTTCAGTAGCTTTTACACCGACAATCTGCTCAAACACGTGTCTTACACTAGCCATGGGTAGATGCACTTCATATTCGTATGTTTTACTTCTATCTTTATTGCCCTCTGGTTTGTGGGTGTCCACGCGTTTAAACCAGTAAAGGAAAAAGGACTTGGATTTTTTATATGGGCATATTAAATTCCGCGCGCGCAAGGAGGATGAGGAAAGCTAAAGCATCCCACCTACTCACAGTAAAATGGCATCGTTTCAATAATATTTGAAATTATAGAACAAAAAAAAGGTTTACAAGTCATGCTTAAATGTGTGCCACCTATTCTTTTTAAGACTTTTAATAATAGTATTTGCTGTGTTATAATTTTGTATTATAGAATGAGAATTGTAATAATTTCAATTTTATATGTTATTTTTAAAATTATTTTATTTATTTATTTAAGAATGTTATATTTTACTTTATAATTATTGAGAAATTCTATTTTCTTAATTGTATTGTTTCTTTAATTTTTATATCAAAGAATATTGTTTTTATTTATTAATTATTTTATTTATTTAAAAATTGTTTTATTTTATACATTTTGATTGTTTTTTATTACTTTAATATACACAACTAATTCTGTTAACATAATTATATCAATTATTTTATAAAAAAACTAACTTCGAACATATTATTTATTAAATCTAGCATCAAAGGCTATTATTAGAATATGTAAATCTTAATTTTCTATCACCCTTATTAAGTTTTATGTTACAAAAGAATGAAAACACTACAACATGGACTAATTACAATAATTCATCTAAAAGTTTGTAGAAGCATTTCCACCAAATCTCTTTGCTCGAAAAACACCACAAACTGCTCTTGTTTAAGTAAACATCTTGGCTAACCACAAAATCCCCTTAGAACACGTCAAACAACTTGCATCTTTGCAAATGTCTTGTTTGTCCAATGATACCTATGAATTAAAACATACTCAACTATTAACAAGTAGACCATCCTTGTTATGAATTGGGACACACTCAATTATCTACAAGAAAAAGACCAATCAATTATGAATGAAGACTCATGTTGGGACCTCCAAAATTTGGCTAGATTTTTGAGGGCCCATGTAAAATTTTGCCTAATGCACTCAAAAGTACCCTGCAGAATAAGCCTAAGTGGCCCAGTTTGAGAGCCTATAACTTTGTAGCCCTTGATTACCATGCAAAATCACTTTGGGGTAATGTTGAACACCTATTAAAGATGCCATATGTCCATTTGTAGCTTCCCATGATCATTTTTAATAAGTTTTTGATGCCCTTTTCTGGAGGTCTAAAAGTTGGTTTGTTGTTTGCAGTAGTTTGAACTTCCTGAGTAGACCATCTTTGAGGTGTTGCAATGTTGCACTAGTTGAATGTCAAGCCCCACTAATATTTTTCTATGATTCTTTGTATTTTAATGAAGCCCCATGCCAGATGGCATAGCCCTGTAAATCCATTTGTCAAGTTTCCCAGCTTGATTATGTTTACAAATTGTTAAGATTTGCAAACTAAACTATGTAAATCTGCAAAAAGTGCCCCTACATTTGAATTTATATTTGGTGACCTAATGACCTACACATCAAAGTGAATATTCCCCATGATTGCCTATATAATTATCTACCACCTCCCAAGTTTGTAGCCCTCCAGCTTTTTGTTTGTTATTTTTTTAAAGCCCATTCCAAATGAACTTTTTTCAGGGTTTCAGAATCAACAGATTCAGAAAAGTTTGAGAATGCAACTTTGTGGATTAATATCTTTCACTTCAGGATCCCTTTTACTAATCCATTTGTTGCACTGCATTCTTGGGTCAAGTGTCTCCATTCCTACTTAGTTTCAGGCTCCCAGAATAAATTTTGACGGGTTATTTAATCATTTTTTGATCGCGACAGGGCCAAAAAGGGTGTCCCAAAAAGTTTCAAAATTTCAAATTCCAAGGACAACTCATTTCTTGTTTTGGTCTAAAACCACTGCAACTCCATTTTTGTCAGAAATGAAGGCCATATGATGCATTATTTTAATGCATTTTTGGTGTAGCAAACATGTCCCGAGGGCCAGTTTACAAAGGAAGTACCTGATTTTTAATGGCTGGAAAAAATTTGAGGAAATGAATTCTCTCTAAATAATTGATTATGGCTGCATGCAAAAAATCTCAGCTCCAAGGGTCACCGGTTGTGCGCATCTGTTTGGGCCACAAGCATAATTAAAATTTTCCTATTCTATAATGTTTTCAAATGTTAATATTTAAAATATTTTGAGTATTTTAAATATTGGGCAAATGCAAATAGGCATTTAGGGAAAGTATAAAGTGCATTTCAAATGTTTATAAGGAAAAACAAGTTTAATTCTTGCTTTCTATTGGCTAAAGTCACAACAACACGACAACATAGTTTCATGGAGAACTCATCACTCATCACTGGTTTAAAGCTCTTTCTCTCATCAAATCTGCAATGGAGCGATGATGTGTTCTCTCCATCGTGTATCACAGATTTAAATGTTCTTTCCTTTTGCATATTGGCGATGCATAATGTGAGAAAATTGAGCACATTCAAATCCTGTGCTACGGCGTTGCAATGCAAAGTTTTTAGCTCCAATGGATGCCAAACACACTGTGAGGGGAACATGATATTTTAACTCTAATACTTCAGATTGTAGTCCAAGGGGGTGAGGAATTGGTTGAATGGGATTAAATTTGTATTGAAGATGGAATTTCTACACAAATACAGGAGGCGGCTGTGCTGAAAATCTTAGTTTAGAGGCTCAATGGATGGAGCTTGAAGAACGCAGGATTCTCATAAGTTCTTTTTGCCGCTCACTCTTTGTTTCCTCATTCTCATATTCTTTCAACAATGGTGTGATATCATTTATTCCTCTTCACAATCACTAATTGATATCCCTGTTTAAAATGCATGTGTGATAAATGATGAGATGGGCTACATAGTTTTTATCAAGCATCGTTAATTTATTTTAAGTTGTTCTAAATAAATGTGCGATGTGTAAAGGTATGCTGATGAGAAGCTGATCATGGGCCCAACCAAAGTGATTAAAGACAATGCATTAAAACATGAAGCATTGGCAACATTTGGGTTTTCACTATTTGAAAGGAGATTGAAATTTAAGATAGAAAATAAAAGTAGAGAGGGATGGGTAATTTTATTTCAATGAAAATTTTCCATTTTCATTGAAAGGGTGAATGAAATGTTATGATTAAAATATTTTTCCCAGGAGGATAGTATTTTAAATAAAAAATACAAAATGGGGCATGGGTAGAATTTATTTTTCCTGAGAAATTGTTTAAAGGTAAATATTTTAAACATATAGTGAGGAGTGATTTGCACAAGTAAAATTTCTCTAGATAAATTTTATTTACTCCATGTAAGTGGCAGTTATTTTTGAAGGTTGTTGGGTAAAATTTTTAAAGAACTTTTAAATAAAATATTAAAGGATGGATGCATTATGGGAAAAAAAATTAAAAGGCCCCTTTATAAAGTCTGAGTGTTTTATTTTCCTGGAAATGAATAAGTGTAATGTGCACTGGAAAATAAAGAGTAGAGGTGAAAGTTTTTTTTACAAAGAAAAGAATATTTGTAGCCTAGAGAAGTAAAGGGTGAACACTGAAGAATTTTATTCTTTCATAAGCAAATATTTTTCTATAGCGAATAAAAGTGGAATGATGTGTTTTCCAAGGGGGAATATTTTTCTTTTGAAGATGAGCAGGTGCATGAAGTGTGATTTTGAGAGCAGATTAAAGAGTCTTTAGCAAGTAAATACAGTTGCAAATCAGTGAACTTGAATACGCCATGTGTCTTCTTTTGATCTCTATTTTAGGGTTTTTCACTTTCCTTAAGTGCAGATTTTTTGTTTCAATTGGAGTTGTTGTTCACTGCATGGTCTCATGGGAATACTATTGTAATAGGTTCTAAAATGTATAGTGCAATTTTAGGTTTTTGAAGTTCTTTCCAAGTCTTGTAATTGAGAATGTAATTGCAGTACTTTCATATTAGATAAATAAGAGACAAGATATTCTCTAGAGGTTAGTTTTCTCCACTACAAACATTTGCATAAATTATGAATATAATGAAATCAAGGATTTTTGTTGCTCATCTTCTTGTATTTCCCTGAATGTTTGTTCATTGTTATTACTCTTATTCAAGGAGTAAGTTAAATTGTACTAATTGGAATGAAGATTTGTGCAACTGTATGCTTGGATAAATAAATTAAGTATGACTAGTTTAGTTCCTATTATCAATGGTGTAATGCATCATCTAATAGGAATAGTTATGACACAGGGGATGTTGTAATGAAATTTAAATTATTTGATTTAGGTGACTCCACCCTAGAATATGGCACTGGTCTTTTGATGTTGTAATTTCCTGAGATTATTCTGTGAGAAACTACAACTTTAAATCAAATTTACTTATCTATTTTTGTATGTTTGTATGTTGAGCTTTAAGGAATCATATATCTTGTGCTTAGTGTGTACACTTCCATAAAGGTTAGCCATACCTTCAAGGTATTTTATCTGCTAAGCATATAAAGGAGATTTATCTATTCACTATGTGTTTGATACTGTGGAATACAAGGATCACCCTCATAGGTTTAACAGAGCCTAAAGTGTAGAAGATTATAGTCTCTTTGACTGAATCTTGTTCATTGGCCATATCAACCCATTGAGTCTGAATATTCAAGAGAGTGGCTACTCTTTAGGACTTATTGGATCTGTTAATTTGGGAACCAATAGACTGGTGACTCCAGTGGGGAGAACTTTGAATCTCTAGTTGTAGACTGTTATATCACAAAGTCAAGAGTTTGGTAAATCTAGACATTTGGTTCAGATATAGAGAAGTTTTTATACCTGGAAGTGAGTTTGTTGCAGCAAAATTTCAAATAATTTGTGTTACTCTACTATGGAAGAAAAGCTAGAAGAAAATTCATGTTTGAAGGAGCTTCATACTGCTTGAAGTTTAGTCCTCTATGAAGAGAGGTGGCGACTCTGTCCAAAGAACCTACTGAAGATTTGAAGAAAATCTCAGATCTACAAGAATTTTCAGTCAAGCAGAAAGGTTAGTAGCTGCTCCAAGTTTCCAAGTATTCTCATAAATTTAAACAAAGTATTATTATGTTGGAAAGAAGTTTATGAGAAGTATTCAAGTGTTGAAAATATGTTGATTCCCTATTAAGTCAATTAAGCACTAAGAAAGGGAATGGTAGTGGTATTTTCTTTTTCATACATCTGAGTTATAATTTGAAGCTTTTATGTTGTAATGAAGAAGTATGCTTGTTCTTAAAATATTCCCATTAGAGAGATCTTAGATGTAGTTGTATTTGAGTTGTGCATTCTATTTTATATTAAGGTCATGATAAAAGCAAGAAATAAGGTAGTGACCAATTGTAGAGTTGATATTTGAAGTGTGTAAAGGGGTGTAAGAATATGTATCATCAACCTATGCATCTAAGTGTGCAGCCCCTATCATGTCATCAAAGAAGTTTCTTTGTAGAAAGATATAGACCATTGAATTTTAATGGTATTCAAAGTTTCCCAAACCCTATTCCTAATGAAATAAGGGAATTTTTTCCAAAGTTCTAAGGGAAAAGATCAAAATCAGAAACTCAACATCTGCAAGAATTTTCTAATTTGCTAGGAAAATTGAATGACAACCTAAATGCTACTCTACAAGATATTAGATGGAAATAAAATGAAGACACAATGTTAAATTATGATCTATAAGCACTCAAGGACGAGAGAGGAATGAAGAGAATGGTACAATACACTAAGGAGATAAAACTTTGTAAACCTACAATGATGATGGTTTTAAAGCAAGAAGACACTTTAGAGACCATGTAGAAAGTTGGTAGCAACAAGATAGAGAGAGAATTATCAAGAATTGAATAGAGTTTTTGTGTGAATGAGTTAGAGAGTGTAGAAATATTAAAGAATGAGTTTAAATGAGAAAAATAGAGAGGCAAGGAGTATTTTTTTGTTATTCAATACCCAACAGAGAACGTTACCTTTGTGACCAGCTAGGAAACATAATGCTTATATAGATTTTAAAGGAAAGAATCTATTAGGATGACAACACAACTGGTATACATTCATGCAATTATGTGTGTGTCCCTAATAACTATTCCTCCACAAACAAAAAAAATGGGGACACGTGGAAATATCATGAATACGACAACGAGTTTATGCATCATCATACTTGTAATTCTAAAGTAAGGGTAAATAAGTGTGAAATTTTCCTAGGGCGTAAATTTATGCCATTACACTATTGTGAGAAGATTTTGATAGAGTTTTGAAGCTAATAGAGATTGCACTTGATTGGTCCCACCTGATATTGAGAACCAAGCATGGGGTGAAGATGAATATTTTTTTAGAATCCTTGCATCCTAGACATATAGCAGACAATGTAGTCTTGTGCTTTGAAGCAACACATATTTCTTTCTTGCAATAGGAGAAATATTGTGTAGAGACGCTAGAAGATGAAGAATACACAAGTGATCAGACTCCCAAGGAAGAGGTACTACTCAACCAATTCATTGATACCGACCCATTCAATAACTTTCATGCAACAAGGCTAGGCACTTACGTGATTTTTAATGATGATCAATTATTTTCAAAATTGAAGGATTGGGAGGAAACTGATGATCTGACATAAAATCATCTATGGACCTTATATTTTGATGGTGCTAAATGTAAAACCAATTATCGAGTGGGTATCTGACTAGTGTCCCTGAAAAAATTAGAGACCCTCAAAGTTTTTCATTTTCAATTCTCATGCTTGAAAAATGACACAAAATATGAATCCTTGGTCCATGGTTTGATCCTTGCCAAGTGAATGGGTGTAACGAGAATGCAAGATTTCAAAGATTCAGAATTAGTTGTGACCCAAGTCCATGGTCAGGTAGCTATTAAAAATACAAGAATGAACTCATACAAACATTGGATATGGGATTTGATTGAGATTTTTGAAGCTTTTAATATACAAGCTATTCCTTGATCTCAAAATAGTGTTGTAGATTGGATGGCTTCTATTGGTTCACAATTTGAACCAATTTCTAATTCAACCATGAAGAATGTAGTATAGGTCATCTTTCGACCCACAATCCCTAAAAGTGATCAAAACTGAAAAGTATTTGATGATGATATATAGATAGAAACTTTTATACATAAATCAAAAGTAGTTTCTGACTATTTATAGATAGGAGAAAAATTTCCCAAAGAATAGGTTATCCAGTTAAAGGGAAATAAGCTTCCTCGGGGATTAATCTCCCTTGAAAGTCTCTTTGACTATGAAGATGCAAGAAATGGCAAGCAAAGATTCACTAAAAACAAAGGGACTATGAAGAACTTGATGTCGAAAACATCAGGAAGTTAAAATTCAAAAAGGAAGTTTCGTATAGAGACAAGGAAAGACTAAAGGATGTATGTTTCAGATATGATAGTGTGATTGCTATAACCTATGATGATAGGGTATGACCCAGGCATATTTTAGCATACCATTGACTTAGCAGAAAGTTCAAAGCCCATATGATAGAAGAAAAGGCCAATCAATCCAAACTTCAAAGTGTTGATGGCACAGGAGCTCACCAAATTAATCAAGTCCAAGATCATATATCTGATTAAGAATTTCACCTAGGTGTCAAATTTGGTACCAGTTCAAAAAAAAATGGCGATATTAGGCTTTGTGGAAATTTTTGAGATTTGAATAAAGCCTCGCTAAAAGACCACTACCCTTTGCCATCAATGGAGCAGATCTTGCAAACTATGGCTAGATCAGATATTTTTTCTTTGCTTGAAGGTTTCTCAGGCTACAACCAAGTATATGTAAAAGAGGATGACTAACATAAGACAATATTTACCACTAAGTGGGGAACTTTTGCATACTCAAAAATATCGTTTGGACTTTCAAATGTTGGTGCAAATTTTTACCAAGCAATGGATATTGCCTTCAGAGGAGGAATCGACTTGATTATCTTAATATATCTAGATGATGTGATGATCTTTTCAAAGTCAAAAGATGATCACTTTGATCATTTGGAGAATTTTTTCTAGAAATTTCAACAGTTCAAGATTTGTTTGAATCCCAATTTTATTTTATTTTTAGAGTACCTCAAGGTAAGCTACTTTATTTTGTATTTTCAAAGGAGGGAATAACAATAGACCCTAAAAGGGTGAGATCCATAATGGAGTTAAACCTACCAACAATTCAGAAGGGACTACAGTCTTTTCTCAGGAAGGTTAGCTTTATTAGTAGGTCCATCTCATATTTCACAAGCATTGTGAGACCGATCATGCTGATGCTTAAAAAAAACTTGATTCTCAAATGGACCCCTGATGGAAAATCAACTTTTGAGAAAATAAAGATAGCTATCTCTATTGCTCCCAAATTGGCTAACCCTGACTTTTCCAAATATTTTCTACTCTATGTATATAGTGGCCAACATTGCATAGCTTTAGTGCTCACTTAGAAGGATGAGGAAAAATATGGAGAACATCATATTGCATTTCACTCAAGGAATCTTAAAGATTATGAGGCTAGATATAATTTTATGGAAAAGTAGGCTTTTTCCATTGTTAAAAGCTTAAATAATTTTTGAAATTTGGTGTCGGGAAATAAAATTACTATCCTCGTTGCACATCATAGTGTGTGAGAGTATATCACAGAAGGTGAGATAACAAAAAGAGGGAAAACTATATCACCAAGATCCTAGAGTATGATGTGGATATTATACAAACCAAGTTGGTTCAGTGGAGAGGTTTGCGCAAATTCATTGCATAGGAATCAAGCTCCATAGTTTAGAAGGAGACCAATCAAGTCTACTCGAACCAATTCAAGTTCAACGAGTCTTGGGTGGAAGATCAAACATAGTATATGAAAAAGAGGCACTACTCGACTAGCCTTTTATCCCACAAAAGGTTATACTACCAATTGCAAGGCACTAGGTATGTATTAATTGAAGGTATATTATTTAAGAGAAATCATGATAGTGTCTTGCTCTGATGTTTAGACAAGCCACAGGTGGAAAGAGTTCTTAATGAGTTTCATAGTAGTCCTGAGGGTGGACATTTCTCTGCCAAGACTACCTCCTTGAAGATAATGCGAGAAGGATATTATTGGTAATCTTTTTTTTCTGAAGCACATCATCTGGTGCAGAAGTGTATTCAATGCCAATTCTTTGTTAGAAAAAGAAAGAATTTTTTTTTTCCTTTGAGTCTAATTGTAACTAAAGAGACCTTTGCTCAATGGGGTTTGTATTTTTTCAGAGTGATAAATCCTCTTTCTAGTGCTAGCCATAAATGGATCATTATAACAACCAACTACTTCAAAAGATGGACAGAGGACGGCCCTAAAAAATGCCATAGACAGTGAGATTGTCAATTTCCTTAAAGAGCTGGTAACCAGGTTTGGCTCACCCAAAACCATCATATCTAACAATGCTCGAGGTTTTGTAGGTTTGAGGATGTTATATTTTTCTATCAAGCATGGGGTTTACCTTAAAACTTCATCATACTACTACCCACAAGAAAATGGGTTAACAAAGTCGACCAACAGAAACCTAATTAGGTCACTACTGGATTTGACACCATTTTCTGACGGGCATTCATCAGTCGTTTGACAAATCTTTGTCAGAAGAGTGATGCAATGGCGAAAATATTTTCGTCGCTATTTTTTTGTCGCAAGGCCGACGACAAATTAAACGTCGAAATAATAGTGAAGAATCGTTGGTCGACAACATTGTGAAATACCTCAAGATTTCATCAGAATATCGATGAAAACTTTGTTTATCCATAGATGAATTACACCATAAGTTCGTCGCCGGTTCGATGAAATCGGCAAGCAGTAGCATCGAAACAACAGAAGACGTTTGTCGAAATTGAGACGAAATAGGAAAGTAGTAGCGTCGAAACAACACCAAAAGTTCATCGAATGTGCGACG
>VDFB02170294.1:0-14100 GCA_007258455.2 Sequoia sempervirens | reverse complement strand
GGAGAGAGAGGGAGGGTTGCACGAAGGTCAAGACAAGCAGGACAAAAGAAAAAAATGAGAAAAAACTAATCAAATTAACCAACTTGGAGTTAACAAAAGAAAATATAAAAATGAAAAAAGAGGAAAACCCAAACAAAACCAAAGAGGAATGAGAGAAAAAAAAAAGAAATTGGAAATAAAGACTTAAAAACATAAAAAACTAAGAAGAAAAACTAAAAATTGTAAGAATAGACAACTAAAAGAAAGAAAGAAAGAAATAACCAAAACCTAAAACCATGGAAAAGAGTATATAAGAGAAAGAAAAAGAACTAAAAGAAAGAAAAAATACAAAAGAAAATGAAATAAAAGAAACAAAACAAAAAAATTATAAGACTACATGTAAAATAAAGTGAAAAAAGATCTAGAAAATATAGAATTCTAAGAAATCTATATAAATGTAAACAAGTGCCACGTAGTGGCTAGTACTTTCCTTAATAGTATTGTAATTATTTTTTTTAAGATTTGATAAAAATTAAATGTAAGTTTTATTAATGTGAATAAAAATAAATGTAAGTTTGGTTAATTATAGTGTTTTAGTATTGTTAATTAGTTATTAATGACCTAACCCTAACTCTAACTCTAATTTTATCCCTAACCTTAACCCTAACCTTATCCCTAACTCTAACCCTAACAATAAATTTTAAACCTTTATCTTAATCCTAGACCTATCTCTAACCTTAAATATGATTGTAACACTATCAATAACTGTAAACCTAATTTTTATCACTAACTTTTAAATAAATAACATATTTAATAAATGTTATATTACAAATGATTATTATATATTAAATAAATTGTATAAATAAAATAAATATAATATATCCTAAAAATTATTAAAAGTTAGATATTACATGTTGGAAATGTTTCTTCTCTTATTATTAATATAAAAATATTATATATTAAAATGATTATTTATTACAATTTGTTTATTTTTAATTTAATATATATTAAAAAATGTAATATATTGTATTAAATTATTAGATTTGATTCGTAGTAGACACAAGTGCAACTAAATGATTCATCGTAAGAAGAGGATAATGAAGAATATGATTATAGAAATGACCTTAAGAAGGGTTAAGTGGTGGGTGAGGGTAAGGAGGGAGAAGATTGGAAAATAAAGTAGAAGTAAAAATAGGTGAAAAAATGATGAAGACACAATAGAAAAATGAATAATATAGTAATATGATATAACACAAATAAATGGATCAAAAAAGGTTAAAGTTAAATGTCTCAAACAATGAATAAATAACTCTAATGACCTTACCCTAACCCTAACTCAATGATTCATCATAGGAAGAGGATAATGAAGAATATAATTGTAGAAATGACCTTAAGAAGAGTTAAGTGGTGGGAGAGGGTAGTGAGGGAGGATATTAAAAATGAAGTAAAAGTGAAAATAGGCAAAAAATGATGAAGACATAATAGAAGAATGAATAATATAATCATATAATATAACACAAATAAATGGATTAAAAAAGGTTAAAGGTTAAATTTCTCAAACATTGAATAAATAACTCTAATAGAATTATAAAGATGAATAAAAAAAAGGTTAAAGTTAAATATCTCAAAAAATCAATAAATAACTCTAGTGACCTTACCCTAACCCAAACTCAATGATTCATCATAGGAAGAGGATAATGAAGAATATGATTGTAGAAATTACCTTAAGAAGAGTTAAGTTGTGGGAAAGCGTAGGGAGGGAGTAGATTGAAAAATGAAGTAAAAGTGAAAATAGGCAAAAAATGATGAAGACATAACAAAAACCTTACCCTAACCCAAACTCAATGATTCATCATAGGAAGAGGATAATGAATAATATGATTGTAGAAATGACCTTAAGAAGAGTTAAGTTGTGGGAGAGGATTGGGAGGGAGTAGATTGAAAAATGAAGTAAAAGTGAAAATAGGAAAAAAATATGAAGACATAACAAAAGAATGAATAATATAATAATATGATATAACACAAATAAATGGATCAAAAAGGTTAAAGGTTAAATGTCTCAATAATAAATGATTCTAAAAGAATTATAAAGATGAGTTACATAACAAAATGATTGAGGAACAATTACCAAAAATATTAAAAGAAATGAAGGAAGATATAAAGAAAAATATACTAAAACTTATTACAATAATAATTTAACCAAAGAGGGCGGGCCCTAGCTCGGTTGGCTAAGTAATTCCGCTATGGCTCACCGGGTCACAAGTTCTAGCCCCCTCGTGGGACCGGAGGGCCGTCGGCTACTGCCGGTCGGCCACGCAAAAGTTTACCAGCGCAGGCATTCAGCTTATAGGGTCGTATACCGATTCCTCGCAAATTAAAAAATAATAATAATAATAATTTAACCAAAGAAAAAAGAAAAAAGATGAGGTTATATATATATATATATATATAAATTAAAAAATTAATAAATGATTCAATTAAAATAAAAAAAATCTATGGTTAAAATATAATAGATTATAATATATAACCTATAATATATATTAATATATATTAAAGGAGAACCTACAAAATAAAATAATGTATCATTTATATTAATATAAATGTATAATATAAATTAATATATTACCTACACAATGTAGATTAACCTATTTACCTACAAAATGTTACTTCAATAACATAAGATATAAATACAAATAATATATATAAATTCTAAATTAATATAGGTTACATATAAAAATTAATATTATCTATATTAAAATAGGTTGTATATTATTTATAATAAAGACCTAAAATAATATAGGTTATCTTATATACCTATATATTATAGGTTATAATTTTTTTGGAGAGCGTATATATATATATAAATGATGAAAAAAATTATTAATGAAAAGAAAAAGGAGAGCATATAATAATTAAATTATACCATAAAATAGTAAAAAGCATAGATAACAAAGATATTAGTCTAATGGAAAGAATAATACAATTTTTATTTTATTTTATTATTATTTTAATAATGTGAATCCAAATCTCTATAAAATAGTTAATTGGGTTTTATGAGATTTTCTTTAATAAAAAATAACAATTATATTCTTTAAAATTTTAAAATAAGTAACATTTATTTATTTTTAGAAAGATTTAATGAAATAATTTTATAAAGCAAAAAATAAAAAATTATTCTTTAAAAAAGTGTTTACCTTGCTTTTCCTACAAAAGGGTCAATAACACACATAACTTTTTAATCAAACATATGCACAAAAAATAATTTTTATAATTTGTAAAGTTAAATATTTTACAAGTTGACTTTACAAAATTGAATTTTATTTTAATTTTTTTTAAATATTATTTTTGATTGGTTGAAAACTAAATTATTAATTACTAGTTAACTAAAAAAACCCAAAATCATTACAATAGTAATATGCCAATGGCAAGTAATAATAGCATAAAAAAAACTAAAAACTAAAACCTAAAAGAAAGAACACATATATATAAGAATTGTAAGACTAATCAAAATAAAATTCTATAGAAAAATTGTAAGACTAATAAAAGAAAGAATTCTAAAAACTAATCAAAAGAAACTTTAAAACTAATCAAAAAATCTAAGCACTAATAAAAGAAATGAAGCTAAATAAATAACCAAAGGAAGCTATATAAAAAAAAAAACAAATGAAGATAAATAAAAAACTATAAAAACTAATCAAAGGGGTAACCACAAAAAGCATACAACATAAAATTCAAACTATAAATATATAAATATAATAAAATAAAAGAAGGAATATATCAAAAAATAAAAGATAGAAAATAATATATATCTATAAAGCTAAAAGCCAAAGAAAGCTTAAAAAAGCAAGAAAATATAAAAAACATAAACCATATATATATATAAAGCACATTAAAATCAAAAGAAATAACTAAGCATAAAAAATATAAACAAATAAAGCTAAATGGATAATCAAAAATAATAATTAAAAAACAAAACCCAAAATTCTAAGAAATTAAATTAATAGAGAACTAAACTAAACTAATCATGAATATATATTTATTTATTTATTTATGTATTTGCATATATATATAAGAACCAAAGAAAGCTTAATATATAAACAAAGAATTTGAAGAAAATCACACAAGGACACAAAAGAATAGGTGAGGGGGAAAAGACTCCTCAACGAACTGCGAGGGGGAGGAAACAAACGGGGAGAGGAGGCAACCAGGAACTAGCGTGATGAAGGGGGGTGGTGGGAACTAAGGTTAGATAACAGGGGATGCCACTATTGGCTCAACCTCCATCCCTCATCCCAATTAAGGTTATAGGGGTGATTGTGGATTGAGATGGCTTCCTTAAGTTTCCTTTTAAACAAGTTATCCTCTTTGAACAAGATTTGAGTGTCCTCTAAACAAATATGGTGTTTGCTAGAGGAGGAGTGGTCGGCTAAAGCATATTTGAGAACCCGTTCATGTCTAATGTCAGCACAATGCTCTTTATTCAATCAAACACAAACATATATATGTGTGTGTGTGTGTTTGTGTTCAATTGAAGAAATTCAATTAAATATTATATATATGTGTGTGTGTGTATGTATATATGTATGTGTTCGATTTACATACACGTATATATATATATGTATATATATATTTATATATGTACATTCTTATACAAGTTGCTTGTTTTGGAATGGATTTTAGGTTCCATACAATATCTTTTAAAATAAAGAACTTGACTTTTCATTTCGAACATTTTTATATATGTATATATTTCTTCACTAAAGAAAATAATTTTCTTTACAATGCTCACTTTCTTTTCCTTCAAGTCACAAAGTTTGAATAGACAATTTAATCTATAAACCATTCATTTTCAAGCACTGAAACAATCCAAACCAGGAAAATTTTGTTCTCTTATATATGCAAATTAGTTCAAATGCAAGTCATCATGCCATTGTGGTGTGTGCACCCAAATTCCAACTGGCTTACCATTCAATCCAACTAAACAATCCTACTTCAACCATGTTCTCATCCTTCAACCTGTCACCCTGCAACTGCACACACTTGCACTTGTAAATTGATTAGTAATGTTCAATTCTTGGTAGCATATAAAATAATTTTCAAAAGTTCACAAAGTCAACATCAGTCAACTTCTTTCATTCAATTTTTGAATATTCTAGAATCTCCATTTAATATTTAATTGAATTTATTCAATAATTTAATTTACCATATTATGATAAATATGCAATACAATTGGGTTATAACAACTTTCCAACCTGACTTTGTGGAGTCTCTCACATCTGGCTTTCTTTAGGACCGAGTACTTGGGGGGAACCTCCTTTGCAAGTCTGAGGACTTGTGAAGCACTTACATTCTATAGGATCTCTTTGTTCAACTTTGTAGCTCTGAGAACCTACAGAGCCTTTTGTTCACCACCCATGGGTTTGTGGATTTTTGACGCGCTTTTTTCAACTCTCCTTGGGTTCAAGGACCTATGGACCTAGCTTTTCTTCTTGTGCTTTTGGGTGTGTCATATTATGGTCTACTTCCTCAATGATTTAGGTATGCATTTATAAACTCTTTTGATCTACTTTACCTTGCATCTAGTAGAACATATGCTCACTAAAGTGGGGGACAAGTGCAATGGAGTGAATTTGCACCCCTTTTAAATTCCCTATTTGCATCCCCTCTCCTTAGAAAAATTAAATCCGACAATGCATTTCCACTTCATCCACTTGGTGCCCGTTTGTAGTGTTGATGGTGGAATTTCTATCAGGGATGTGCGTGTGGACGTCTACATGGCATGCTACAATCCTGACATGATTCCTTCCTCTAGAATCTACAAAGGAATTATGTTCACCATTGGGGTCGAATCATAACGTATCTATGCCTTCCAGCCGACCTTTGAATGACTCTTTCCCTTCCAAATTCACCTAAAAATGACTATTCTCTCTTCCCATTGCTTCTTGTACGCATTTGTGAATGAACATAAGGGAATAGAGTATCCACCTTTTAGGAGATGGACAACTTTGGGACATATTTCACTCCTAGTTAATTAGGAAACCAAGATCCCTCAACTAAGTGACTCAATTGAGGGAAGGACACAAGTGGGTTTCCTTAGGTGTGATTAAATAGGGGTTCACCATAAAAATGAAGCTTCAAAAGGAGAAATGCAAACATTAACATGCACTAAACCCTAGAAACTTGAAAGCATTAAATCCAATGAATAAATAAAAATCAGACAAAAAAGAACCTAGTAAACTAATGGATTCCAAGCAAGCTCTGCAACTCTAAAATCCTTCTTTTTGAAGTGTATTGGGACTCATACACCAAGATGGGTGATTTAGTCTTGCTATAGGAATCTGGGAAAATCTAGAATCTTTTGTTGGTAAATTAGGATCTACAAAAAAATGGCAAAAAGAGGTATACTAGGACTCATACACCCAGAGGGGTGATTTAGTCCTAGTATTAGGGTTTGAATAAAACTTATGTAGCCTCTAGTGATTTTCTATAGCTTTTGTCTCATTTGATGATCTCCAAGTTTGAAATTCTGAATTCTAGCCTATAGGTGAGTTTCCATGAAGATGACATCTTCTTGACAACTTTTACAACTTTGTCTTCAAAGGATCTTCAAGCTCTAATTCACCTAAATCTGCAAACACACATTAAAAGGGAAAAATGTTGTTGTGTTAGGGAATAGGGGTTTGCTTTGGTCAAACCCCATTTTGGTAATTAAACCTTGAAATGAAATGAAACAACATGAAGGAATGATGAATGAATAAATATAATGTTGCAACTCACCAAACCCTTGAAATAAAGGCTACAATCTTGTGTGAAATGGCTCTAATGGATGTGGATCTTGACTCTTGATCTTGATATGAGATAATGTCTCTGAATGCTTTCTTGAATCATGAAAACCTATAGATGTCACAAATGTTAGCTCAAAAACACACATGATGCATGGAGACTTTGACATTCAATGCTTGAACCTTGAATTGATGCTCCAAAATTCTTGATAATCAGCTCTTGAATTCTCTTGAATATTTGAGTTTCTAGATCACACTTTCTCATGAAAATTTTTATGTTGCTAGATTGCTTGTTAGAAGGAAGTATGTGAAATAACCTTATATTTATACTTGTTTATGCCAAATTTCCTGAAATTACAACACTACAAGCTGACATCAGATCTAGGATAATAAAATCCTACCAAGAGTTTGATTTAAAATAGGTCTTGGTTAAAGTGGGACTCATACGCTAGTTGGGGCATATGAGTCCTAGCGTGTTAAACACATAACACAAACTCCAAGAAATGTTAAGTTGAATGAAATATTTAAAATCAATCCATGAGAACTAGGTGGGACCCATATGCCCAAGGTTGTGTATGAGTCCCAAATCACTAGATCTAGAACACATGACCTCAAACATTGAATAATGATTTGTCTTTTATTAAATTTGTTGGGATTATCCTCAGAAAAATACATTTAATTAGGCTTGTGGATGCAAAATAGGACCAAATAAGACATAAAGAGGCAGAATTTTAGCAGGGAGGGCCAAAACAAGTGCAAAAATGTAAAGGGATACATTTTTCTACACTACATTGACAATCCTCATGCTTCTACACAACTCTTGAGCATATTCTTGCAAATTCTTGGCTACTTGTTGTACTATCAACTCTACCATTCCAACATCACAACGTTCTTCACATCTACCACATAAGCTGCAACTTGGTGTCTTGTGAGACTTCCTTCGATGTCGCTGCAACCACGTCGACTTTGCAATGGTTGTAAGCTTGCATTCACCTCTCATTGGCCTTGAGTGCCTTTGTTTGAAGGTGGTATTACTCATTTACTATTTCATTTTTGTTGGATTTAAGTAGTATAGTGCTCTTTGTAGTGTTTGAAATTCTCTCTTTCTATACTTTCTTTATCTTATTTCTATTTCTCTATCTATCTGGCTATCCATGGAGGTGGAAACACCAAAACAAGGGTTTGACTGCAGCAAGCCCTGAAACAACCCCAACAATTTTCCCTGCTTTGTTGTGTGTAGGTTCATGTTCATGTGGAGCTTACAGGAGGTTGGACCTATTGTGAGCTGGATTTCTACCACCCTTTCTTTTGTCAAAATTCTACTTAAAACCTTAAAATATTTCTCTCATTATTCAATTAAT
The DNA here is from genome assembly GCA_007258455.2 of Sequoia sempervirens. NCBI lineage: Eukaryota > Viridiplantae > Streptophyta > Pinopsida > Cupressales > Cupressaceae > Sequoia > Sequoia sempervirens. The sequence goes on along the minus strand of VDFB02170294.1, from coordinate 5,978 downwards.
ATGTCATTTTTTATTTTCATTATTGCATTAAATTGCATTAGTTAAGTAGTTATCTTGTTTCCTGAGATTTTAGATTGCATCCTATAATTTTTTTCCATACAAACACTAGCGCAACTATGAGATGCTAGCACACTGCGATGTCATCCCTATTCTACATTGTTTTCCTCTACTAGCTCAAGTGGCCCAAGGTGTGCTCTAAAATATGGAAACCTTCTATTTTAACCCCCTAGAACTCTCAAGTTAGTAGAAATATAGAAGTATTGAGAGTGCTCTTCTTTCTCTACCTTAAACATCTGACAACTTTCCTAAACAATCCATCTAGCTTGAGCTAGATCAGGGCAGTTGATCATTCTAAACCCTCGTGTGACCTGAGGTCCTGAGCATTCAATCCCCCTCCTCTACAACAATGTATAATCTTTTCATGTGAGTTTATTTATGCTTCGTGTCTATTTATTTCATGAGTATTAACACTTGCAAGACTTCAAATCAAGAATCCAAATTATCCTTGAAGGTGATGAGTACAATGACCTTAGTCCATCAAGAAATACAAATATTTTGGTGAGTTGCAACAATTAATAATTTATCACATGTTGTTTTATGTAAATAAGGTCATTTTGAACCATTAATGATCATTTTGATTCATTCTAGACCATTTTAGAATGTTTTGGAGTCATAATGCAAATGATGTCAAAAAATTGTCAAAATTGTAAAAGTTGTCATTGTGAAAGTTGTCAAAAGTGCATTAAAGTTACAACTTTGATTAGAAAGTTAGTTGTGGGTGGTTGGTAGTTGGAAAATTCCTGTAAAATAATAAATACATGTTGCAAACATGAACCCCAAGGTTGGGAAGGTTGGAAAAGATGGGAATGAAAATTGGAATCAATTTGGAGCAAATTTTTTGTGTTTTTTTCCTATAACAATCATGTTCTTTCAAATAGTATGGACTGGTATAAATAGGTACGATCCTAAAAATACTTGGAGAAGTTGAAGGAAGGTATTAGCTTTCAAATGCAACTGGTTTGGTACATTTTTATTGAGTTTTGTACAAGATATTGCCATTTTAGTGAAGACAGGTCTGAATCTACCCCAAGGTTTCTAGCAGTAATTAAAAATTCATATCTTTTGTTTTAATTGTCTAAATTTTCTAAAAATTGGTGAAAGTTTCTTTTTTGAGGGTATATAAAAAAAATTTAGAGGATATTACATATTTTTTCATTTTGGTGGAGTTACTAATGAAAGTTTGCTTGCATTTGTGTGTAGATAGACCAAGGAGCCCTAGTGGTTTGGGGAAAATTGTTGTAAGTCATTGGAGGAATGAACCTTGATGTAGGAATTGATTATTTAGGCTATGTATGATATTTTTAAGGTATTGGAACAAGTGTTGAGACAATTTTAATCCATAAACCTATTTGGAACATGCCTAGTTGTCAATTAGGCCCAGTTAAGGAATATGACAGTAAAAATTTGAAGTCTTCCATACAAAGAAACCTACCCTAATTTTGAGATATGTTTGAGAATGGAAAAATGGGTATCTAAAACAAGTTTTCCTTTTATGATATCGGTTGGGATTGAAGATTTATGTCAAAAAAATTCTTTTTGAAAGGCTACAATGAAGAACAAGGGTTTGTGAAGGAAAACCCGCATTTTAATGAGCAAAGGCAATCGAGAGTAGTTGTCTAAGGTTGTTTTGAGTTTTATTACCCCTTATATACATCAATTTATCCTCTACCTAACTAAGGGTAAGCTCTCATTTACATCATCATAGCCATTATGGAGGTAGAAATATCAAAACAGGGTTTGACTTAGGCAAGCCCCTATACAATGCAACCCTTTTCCCTCTTTCTTGTATGTAGGTTGTATATATAAAGTTAATTTAGAGAGGATTGAAGACCTAATTGTTCATTCAAGAATTCAAGTCCTAAAAGTCAACAAATTAGGCAAAGTGGATTTTATCAACAATGGACAAAGTTTTGAAACTAAGTCTAGAGGAAAAAAGCCTATAGATAAAGGCCAACTAAGATCTGAATTTTAATTCTAAGTAATTTTTTTTAGGTCTAGGGTTCCCAATGCCCCTATCTAGCCATCTCAAGCACATATTTGTGTCAATTTTTTTGTGTCTTCCCTCAACCCTTTTGAACTTTGTTTTTGGTTTTCAATTTTGTATTTTCTTGGACTCATCTCAGCTTGTTGCATTTTCATAGTTAACCTAGGCACATCTTTACATTATCAAATTAAATCAATTATCAGTCAAGCAATCCTTATAAAAACATCATCACACACAAACACACCAAAGTAATAAAACCATGATCTGCCAATATATGTCTTCTATTGAGGTTAGTATCCAAGTGGATGTTTGAGATTAATTTTAGTTCTTTCCCTTGTGATATTGGAAGAAGTGTGATTTAAACCCTCGATCCCTTTTTCCCAAATCACAATATTACATGGTAAAAAGGATAATATATAGATGTTTGGTATGTGAGTAAGTTTGTGACAAGCCTAAAGGAAATTAAGTGGTATGTTGTCAAAAGGAAGTATGGATAAAGCCACACTTAAAGTTGTCAAGATAATAGAGCAAGTTGCATGAAGTCTGTGTATGAAGTTTGTACATGCATAAACAAAAGATAGTGTACCTAAAAGAAATGGCCATGAATACTCAAACAAAAAATATTTTAGTGATGCATGATAAGGTTTTGAATAATAGTTTACAGTTTAAAATACAGTATCCACAGTTGAAAGAAGTATAATAGTCTTGATGGAAACTCAATCCTCAATGAATGGATCATAAAGAGACAAGTCCACATTATGGGAATAAGTGATGAATAGTTCAAGTAGCACATATATGTCATTCTAAACAAAGAACACTGATAAATTGGAGTAGATGACAGAACATTTCAAGTGATAGTTAATGTTGATCATCAAAGCTTGTGCCTCTCTAACAGTCTTATGGGAAATTGAATGACTAGGGGACCAATTATCACCTCATTGAATACCTCCAAATATTTGATAGAAAGTCAACTCTTCTTTGGGGTTTGGAGAAAAGGGTAGAACAAAATGTAAATATAAAACATAAAAATGGCAATACGCCAACACTTTTACAAAATTTCAAACCCAATCATTCCTATGACTAATATAATTAGACACAGAACACCACAATCCTTCATTATTAGAAAGAGAATGAATAGCAAAGGCTAACAACAAGCACAATGAAGACTTTTAAATCTTTCTGCAAGCAGTGTTCATTAAGGTTCGATCAAACATAAAGATTTCTAAGGGTAACAGAAAAAAAAAAAATAGGAATTGCATGAACTCTCCCTCCTAATACAACATAATATAATAAAACAACAACCTTTCAGAAAAATGGAGAATTCCAATGGCATAATCAAGTTTTCACGAGTCATTATTCTACTATACGAGCATACAACATGGAAATTAGCTACTTAAACTATTCAAATTTAGGACAAAGTTGAACTTGTTAATTCTGAACTTCAGTAAGTAATTTAGATGTTTCCCCTTGTTGGCCTTGAATTTTCCTTAAATGGGTTATTTCAGCTTCTCAGGCTTGGATCTCGTTGTGCAGTCTACTCACTATTTCCTTCACATTTTCTAACTCTGCTTCACACTTATTCAATTTCCTGTCCATCCTTTCATAGTCAACATATACCACCTTCTGAGTGGCCTTAACTAGGACCACATTGTTGTGAGGGTGAGTTTCATTCAAGTCCAGGACCATGGCATGAATTTCGTAGTCCTCCATCTGCATTTTCTCTTTGGGCTTGGAAACGAGCAGCTTCATGGTAGTAATTAGCAGAGAGTTCCACTCTTCATTCTTCTTGGTAGTGGGCATCTTGGCATTTTTTAACAATATTTTTTGCTTTTTGGCCTATCAGGCCTACTTGGTAGCATCAAAATGGCCTTGAAGAGTCTGAGGGACATCGATGCTCTGTGCTACAATGGAAGCATTAGGAGGTAGTTTGAAAAGGGTGATAGAAGGGGAAAATTCAGATGTATGAGCATGTGGGGACACAAAAGGTAGCGTTATCATGGAAAAAGGAGGGATACCAAATTGAGCAAGGGAAAAACTATTTTGGGTGAATAGACAAATAGGTTGATGGAGAGGTTCCTTCCCGGTAGTAGATGGGTCAGGAGTGATAGGTAAAGTGGGGGTCTTAGCTGTTTTAACGGGGGCCCTTGATAGGGTGATTAAAGAATCAATAGCGGATGCAACAAATTATCCTCCTTCAACATGCGGGGTAGCTTTAGAAGATTCATTGAAAATGGTAGGGGGTGCATTCAAGATTATCAACTCATGGTTTGAGGATGGAGGATTCCTTTCCACGAGAGAAGGCAGGGGGAGAAGGCAAGGGATTAACCAAAGATGCAGAAATAGGAAGAAGAGGGGGAGAAAAAATTACTTGAGCCATAGTAATCAAAACATTTTGTAGGGCAGACTTCGCTTCTTCTTCTTATTGGGTCAGTACATCAGGGCCACCTAGATCTTGGACTCGCCTTCTCTTTGCATGACTAAAACTAGTACATCTCAATCCTCTAGCAGCTGATCCTTTTGAGACTTGGCCTTCAATGACCATAGTGGACCCTCTTAGAGACCATCAAGTCCTTTTCCCTTTACTTTGGGCACTAGGGGAGGACAAAGCTTGTGAATCCTTTCACCTCGAGTCTCTCTGAATTTTGGATTCTCGAGACTGAGAAGCCCGACGTGAAACTTGTTCCTCATCAATTTCATGGCTTGTCTCTGGATTGTTGTTTTCATAATCAACCTCTTTATCATATATGTCCTTAAATTCATCATCATGTGGCTGAAAGTTATTGAATAGGGCTCCTATGCACCTCATCTCTTGTTGAAACCTCCAAAAGTCTACCTTTTTCCTTTTCAAACATCCCCTATGCTTCAGCTGTGTGTTGAGGGATTTTCCCATTGGGAGGTTCCTCTGATACTCTGCTTACAGTTCATAGAAATTTAGCCATTTTGGTTGCTGGAATGGAATGTGAGCCAAATAAATGTACACCTCCATGCTTTGTCGAGTCAGATTCCTCCTCTCAAAATATTCTCAAATCTCATGTTTCAAACTGTAAACCCTCTATGGGTTATAGTCCCAGTTGTCACAAATGAGGACCAAGCCTAAGGCCACCAGTAAATTCATGTTTTCTCCCTCGGCCTTCCGCTTATTCAGCATTACCTAAATTTTAGCAATTAAGAGGGGAAGCAAATATATCTTCATTTTGTTTCTTTCAGCACCATAGATATTGTCAACAATGGTTACCTAACGACATGCCTCCAATGTGAAAACTCTATTTGTTACAAATCTAGGGAGTCAAAAAGGCTCCCCAGAAAATTTTTGAAATCTGATAAATGTAAAATCCTCACTGAGGAAATAATCCATCGAGGTCGACAAATCTTCCATCCATTGTATGACCTATTGAGAGAAACAACCAATAGGGAAAGGAAACAAATCTTGAAGCACTGGCCTTAGAAAATGATCTACAAACCAGTAATAATCCCTTGTTCTCGAAAACACATGGGTCCACATAGAAATTGGTTGGAGACAACCCCTTTCATCCATCCTAGACACTAGCATATTCCTCACTAGCCACTCAAAATTCGAATGCAAAATTAAATGATCCAAGATAGAAGAATACCTAAATTTAGACTTAGTACTATAATTCTTTGGTTGTTCTAGAATGTTTCCAGCTATCACCTCAGCAAAATCATAGTACTTCTGGCTCCTTTCCCTTTTGAGTGCAAAAGCTAGGCCAAACTAAAAAGGATTGACTTGCTCATTGTTATCAAAGCCAAAAACCCAGGCCAACATTGAGAATACAAACTGTGTGTCCTTGAATTTTTTGCATGAAAGAGGAAAGAGAAGATGAACTCTCTCTAACCTTTCCTTTTCCTCGTCCTCATAAAAAAAAAATTCCTAGCCATCTTCCCCCCAAAGGTGTCCATCTATTCTTCATCAAAA
>VDFB02170293.1:282833-361995 GCA_007258455.2 Sequoia sempervirens | reverse complement strand
AGCGTGATTTTAAAAGATTAAGTTTAAGCCAACCAACTAAACTTAAACAATCATTAAAATTGGTTAATAGAGTATCTTAAATCGACAGTGGTTGAAAAATTGCAGTTCAAATGGTCTAAATATTTTTCTGCGGAATATTGTCCTTTCAGAGATCCAATACGCCATATTCTTCCAAGTAGCTTCCCGTGTTAGGTATTTGACTTTGATTTGATGAAAATTATACTTTCTTTTCATGTATTTTATGAAATATCACAAATTGATGGTTTGTACCAGAGAACCCACACAAAAAGTTAGTTGCATTCTATAAAGGGTAAACAAAGGAAAAGTTTCTTACAGTTCTTCGAGGTTTGTTAGGCTGCTGATATTGGAGGGAATTGCACCATTCATCTGGTTTCTGTCAAGCCTCCTGATTCCCAACAATGTTACCCAAAAAAAACAAATTACATGGGTATCCATTAATTTCTAGTCTGTGAAGCAGCTATGAAAACCATAAGCAGGGCATAGCAGGAAAAAACAGAGTTAAAATGTTGATACTCACACGACCCTCAAACTGTCTACAAGTCCCAAAGTACGTGGGATCTCCCCTCCAAAGTTATTGCTGTCAAATAGCCTGTAGATGATAATAAACACAACTTAACACGGTCAATATCTATATCACATGCTCAAGCTCACAGCATATGAGAAAACAACTGAATTTTTTTTTACTCACAAGTGTATCAGATTCATGTCTTTGCTGAAGAGTTTAGCTGGAATGTTGCCTGAAAGATTGTTTAGATTGAAGTAGCTTCAAAAACCAGAAGCAATATTTCAATAGCTGGGCTTAACCATCAGTCACATTTGTAATCATATGGCAACAACATATTCTATTGTTGTAGTCGAGTATAAATGCATTTTTAGCTATGTAGATAAGTCTGCAGTCATCAATTCAATATTTCATTTCTATAACATCAAAACCCATTTTAAATTCACTGTAATAGCTTATCACTTACAAGTGATTTGTATTAACAAGTTTGTCTAATCCAGGTTGACTTGCATTGGTGACAGGAAGAGTCCCACTAAGTTTATTGTCTGCAAGATCAAGCCATGACAGATTGACCAAATTACCCAGACTGGGAGGAATTGAGCCTGTAAACTTATTCGAATTCAGAGCCCTGACAAAAATCAAATATAATATCAGCAAACCTCCATATTTTTGTTCTAGATTAGATAGCCAAAGCATTACTAAATGACATATATGCAAAAGTTATAATCTTACAGAAAACTAAGATTAATCAGATTCCCCAATTCAGCTGGTATTTGTCCATTGAAATTGCACCCAATCACCATCCTGTGGGTAATAGAAATTTACTCATCAAAAACAATATTGCAAAATTGAATATAAGATGGTAATAATGCTTTAAAATTTGCAGGGTGTTGGGCTTGACTTATAAGTAAAACTCACAGAATTCTCAATGAGGCCAGGTTTCCTATAGTGCTTGGAAGCTTTCCGGTCAAGCCTATGTTGTAGGATAAATCCCTGACATATTCATATTAGTCAAAAGGTAAAAACAGTATATTTATTGAGATTTGACTGTCTAAAAATTTTATGGAAAAATACTTACAGAATTAAATTTAAAAAGTCCAAACTAATACTATAAACTCTGAAAACGATCAAATTTAAAAAGGACTCCAAACTATTATTAGACTCTGAAAATTTCATGTTTCTGATTATTCATTCTATTAAATGTCGATGAAACTTACAGAGTTTGAAGTGCAGTCAGAGAACCGATATCATTTGGGACATTTCCCTCCAATCCCATGCTTGATAATTTCCTGTAAAAGAATGAATGCATTTATAATAATAGCAATTTTTAAGAGATTTAGTATAACAATTAAAATATGATAACTTTTAGATACTCTACTTTGTGGTCCGATCAAAATTTAGAAAAATTTGTACAATAGATAGTCATTGGGTAAGAAGAGATTTCAAGATCCGAGAATTTTAACATCATCATTATTTCAAATTGAAATTGATCAGTAAAATTAATGGTAAGATTTTAAAAAATTTAAGACAATATATAGATTCGATAAGATTGTTTCTGGATTAACTGTGTTTATTTTTTCAATTGATGTTTTGAATCACAGTCAATAATCCATGATAAAAAAGAGAGAGAAAAAATAGATTACAAACAAAACCTTAAACAAAGACAGGGGAAGGAAAGAGAGAAAGATCAGCATCCCATATTGTTGAATAATTTTTGAATTACATAATCAATTGTGTTTAATCAACATAAATATTTGTAATCAAATGATTAAAATACATTGAAAACATATAATCCATTAAAATAACAATAGATAACTCATAAATAGATCCTTTATTACCCCTCTAAACTGATCTACTGTTCACATACTATTGACCCATAACCATGCGTAACACTTATGTTGGAAATATACATCTCAACAAGATACCTTGAGAACAAGCAATCCCTAGACCAGGTAAACTTAAAATTAAACAAGTTTATAAAAACTCTTCCCTAGACAAATACTTAGAGGTGCTGCAATCCATTTTTCTTGAAGGATGTTAATAATTATCTATCTCAACTTAAGTCCATCTCCACTCATCTCATAGCCTTTCTAAGATATATTTTTGTGGACAATTTCATCTATAAAATAGAATATCAAAAACAAATGATAAGTTATGGAAATCTTATGGGCCCAGGAGTCTTACAGTGAGGTTATGCGGCCATCTGTGCAGCTTACTCCATCCCACTGAGAGTCACAAGGGTCTGTGCCACCAATCCAGGTTGGTGGCACTGTACTTCCCCACAATAACCTCATGATATCCATTGCAGAAGCTGTTGGCAAATCGAAACACCCAGATAAGAAGCCTGTGCAACTTTATCAGAATATTGCATAGAAAATGATGAATTTGTAAAAATAGCTGACCATCTTTGCTGTTTGTCACTCCTGTAACTCCAAGGCACAGTGAACCGATGCAAAGAAGAATCAAACTCAGTCCACCAAAATATCTAGTCCCCATACGTCCTGTGAAGTCAAAACATGCTAGAAAAAGTTTCAATCCAATAGTATTATTGATTAAGATTGAAAAAGAAGAACAAAACCCTGCAACTTTTCTGACCTATATGGTAAAGAATGATATATTTCTGCCTAAAAGTAACAACATGCTAGCTGTTTCTGCTTTGCTTGGATTATTATTGCCCCTCGTAGTTTTCGTCTCCCTATAATATTATCATCGTACTAAAACCAAAACACACGCTTTGTATGGTTCGCCTGCCTCACTGGATCCATGCATTTACAAGAGGTCAACTATAGAATTTAGACAAGTTCTCAAATTTTATTGCCAGGTTTACAAACTAGTCCACATCCAACGGTGTGAATCTATTCTCAGACATGAGGAGCGACACTGCATCGTTGATGGAGCATATCAAATTTGGTCCCACACGTTTTGTGTAAATCAGTATTGTCTTTGCCAAGGAACCAGGCCAAACTAGTGGAAGAACAATCCATTTTTTTAAGATTATATTTCAAGAAAACTGATTATTTACACCTCTGCTCACTGTTTGTCTGTTATATTTTAATGATGCAGTTCCTGGCCGGCCTAGACAGTTGTATTTTGGGTGATATTTAATCTCTTAAATTAGAATAGCCAATATGGGTATATGCTTGATTTTATTTCAAATTGAAGGTTATTTAATTGGGTCGTAGTTCAATTGGTTGAGTATAATCGTAAGGCTGATAGTATATACGTTCCTTGATTACGCCATTCACGAAAATTCAAATCTCAGAAGTATTATGTAAGGAATGAGGTCATGGTCATGCCTTTGGTGACTTTGACGGAATGACTATCCCTAAGTACTTGACTCTTAGTTGACAAAGCATCAGCATAGACTAATGCTGATACTATGTTCTTTGATTACATCATCACGAAAATTCAAATCTCAAAACTATGATATAAAGAATGAGGCCATGGTACGACTTTGATGGCATGGTTATCCCTAAGTTTTTGACTCTTAGTTGAAAAACTTTGAATATTAAATACGTTGAAAATTAGTTTTTGACTCTTAGTTGAAAAAAAAACTTTAAATATTAAATATGTTGAAAATTAGTTTTTGATGCATTTGAACAGCTGCAAATCTTGTCATCATTCTCCATGTAGGCACGCCAGATCATACCTTATTAAATACACCATTTTACTCGTTCAAACCAGAAACATTTATAAATATATTTTATGGAAATAATAACTTAACTGGTGGAGTGAGCGTATAAAAAGCCACGCTATGTCCATGCATTTACGTAGCATTTGCCGACCTAATTTGAATATTCTCAGAAGTAGGAATATATATGGAGATGTGTTTTTAGTGAATTAACGCATTCTCTTGTTGTTTCCGCAAATTTATTATAGTTTTTGGTGTGTTCCGTGTTTCTAGAAGAAGATTGTTTGGTGTATTCCGTGTTTCTTGTATCGGGCTGGCTTAACCAGCACACTCTAAGCGTTGACCGCTTAGAGTGTTCTGGTGGGCCCACCTGATCTGCTCCGTTCTCCAATCCATTTCCGTTCCACTAAACACTCACCGTTACGGTGTAGACACTCGCGGTTAAAGCTAGCGGTCAGCAGTTCCCGCGCGTGAAGAAAACCAAATTCAAATCTCAAACCTGTTCCCGCGTGTGAAGCAAACCAAATTGAAATCTCAAACACTATTCCCGCGCAGCTGGGGAATATTAGTGGATGCCATAAGTGTCCTGAGGGAGTTGCACTGTTTCACCGTATGCAGCAAACAGGTCTCCAACTGATCATTATACATTTGCCAGCGTATTTTCAGCCTGTGCCAAAATGGGAGCGTTGGAAAAGGGTTTAGGTATCCAGCAAAAGCATAAAGGAGAGGCGACTTTTATCAGATGTGATTGGAAATAGTCTGGTAGGCATGCTTTCAAAATGTGGAGGCATAGACAAGGCTCGTGAGCTGTTTAACTGAATGCGTCAAAGAAATGCGGTTTCATGGAATGCCATGATTGCAGGATATGTACAAAAAGATTACTTGAAAAGGCTTTAGAAACGTTTATCTCAAGCAAATGCAATTGGTAAGTGTGAAGCCAGCCTCTGCAACCTTTAGCGGCATCCTCCCAGCTTGTGCCAAAATGAGAGCTTTGGATCAGCGTATGGGCGTCCATCAAAGCTTAAAGGATAGAGGAATTGTGTAAGATGTTGTAGTTGCTACTGCTCTGGTAAACGTGTATGCAAAAAGTGAAATCATAGACAACGCTCGTGAACTGTTCGACAAAATGCCTCAAACAAATGTGGTTTCGTAGAATGCCACGATTGCAGGATAGGCACAAAATGGTTTTTTTTAACAGGGCTTTAGAAGCATTCAAGCAAATGAAATTGGCAGGTGTGAAGCCACTCTCTGCAATCTTCCCCAGCATCCTCTTAGAATCGAGTCATTTTGAAGAAGAAATAAAAGCAATTTTGAATTATATATACAAGCATGTTTATACCCTTTTCACCTTATAAGTTATTATCTCCTCCTCCACTGCTAAAAAAATACTAGTTATGTATGTAATACATTATATTTTCTAATTAAATATATGTTATGCTTGCCACACGATTAGATATTGGAGTGAAAAAGGCATTACTTGGGAGAGAAAATGACACTCTTGATCTCAACACTATTGCATTGGGTTTCAAATTCTTCATGTGAATGGATACCTTATGTTTTCAAGTAAATGTTAATTTTTTATTAAAGTCTTCATATTATTTTTTAAGTCTAGCAATAGGTAAATATGGACATAGAATTTTTTTGTTTCTAGAGATGTCTTTTCTTAAACAGATGTATTTCACAACTTCAAGGATCAAAAGGGAAATTCATTTTCCTTACAAAATAATCTGAAAGCAAAATAAGAATCATGTTGGGTTTGTATCTAGCCTCTAAGATTTCTTTTCGTGAGAGAATATCATGAGAGGCTAAAGCATTTGCCTCTAGATCTTTAATATAAGCACTTGAAAAGAGTAATGAATTAAAAGACAAAATCCAGATTCTAGCAAAGGCAAGCATACAAACTCTCCTTTTATTATTCTATTTTTATTCAAATTCATATTGTGTGTTAACAACTAGATGACATCATAACTCTCTATTTCTTATAGGTGGAATATGTTATGAGATACCCATGGAGATGTAGAGTAGTCAGATGGGAGGCATGAAACTCTATCCAAATATTTATATAAGACACAAATGCTTGGATGTTGCTGGAGGGAATCTATAAGTAACCCCTAACAACCTTTTCTGAAATACAAAGAAAATTCAATTAAAGTATAAAATCTAAATTGTTTTGATAATCTTTCTTTTAGGGTGCCAAGTGTATGGAGCAAAAAGATTTAGAACTAGCAATAGTGGATTTCAATATCTTGTAGTCTCGCTAGCCAAATGAACTCAAACAATTGGTCAAGTAGTACAACTATATCTAAATTCTTTGTGATAGTTAATATCAAATTTTATATTAATTTTGTGTAAGAATTAACTCAACAATATTTTCTAGAAGATTGAAAAGGAATAGAATCAAAAGTACAATAAAAGCATTCAATCTATCATTCATGACATGCATGCTCATTAATTTAGCCTCAAAATAGTGAGTCAAGTTTAAACTCATTAAAAGCTTATGGTAGTTTATCCTTTAAATTGAGCTATATATTTGTAGTGATACAAATATTTAGATGGTGGGATGAGGTGATTGTGAAGAAACTAAGTTTCTTTAGGCATTCATGTGAAATATTATTTTTTCTATACATGTGGATTATATGAGTATGAATTTATAGCAACAAGATCTCACTATGTCATTGTTGATGATATTTTTTATAGTTTTGGAATAATTGATGAGCTCATACCCTTTAGGGAGGCTTTGATCAAGTAAGTTATATATCGTAGAGTTTATTACTATCATAATCTAATTTGAAAATAAAATATTTTTTTAAGTCATAATAATACATAGATCCCAACTAGTTGCCTTGGGAGCACTTCTACCACATAATGATGAATAGGGCCATAAATGAGCAATATATACTATTAGTAAAATATTGGTCATATATGAACTCCACTACATAGCTATGAAAAAGCATGCTTGGACATTGTCTTCACCTTACAAAATCTATAGAATTGCATGCTTAACCACCACATTTAACTTATTTCCCAAATTAAGCCACTCAATTATCTTATAACAAGGACTTCCCAACAAGATGCATGGCTAAAATATCATGATATTTAGTAATTTTGGCATTATGTGGATTGCAAAGAAATTAAAGACTAGATTTTAACTAATTAACTAGTCAAAGAATGATTAATCAACACTCATCCATTGATTCTAGAATTCCCTAATGAGCACATATTGACTCTTGACAATTCTCCTCCTAGAATCTATACATTTTTTATAGCCTTCCCTTGTCCATTATTTTCCCCTTCCTCCACCCTTCATTCCTTCTATCCCATAACATACTTCTACTCCCTTAACTTAATGATCTTCCTTGCCCCATGCTTGACATGGACCCAAACATAAAGTGCCACCCCATTCATTTTCAGCTTCCGTATAATCCTAATATGATCCCATTGTCCTAGCTCCCTCTACTCTCTCACCTTTATTACTTACCCATACTTCTTCCTCTACCATTTTTGACCATTCTTCCTACACTTGACACTTCCACCATTTTTTCACCCATTCTAGTGAGAACTTGCTATTCCAACCCTAATACCAACCCTAATAATATGTAAATCAATTATCCCTGTTGGCTCTTTTAAATACCAACTAGATCTTCAAGGAAGCCTATGGATTTTCCAATTCCAATGACTAGCAACCTAAAAGGGGTTGGCCAACGAATGAGAGAAAGCAATCAAGCTTTCCTCTTGCACTTCAGGCTCTGCAATACCCAGGAGGGTAATCCCACAATGCACTCACAACATTCCTTCATAAGATCTCCATGTACATTGTATATTAAGTAGAAACATTCTCATATCTATGACTCTACAAGTGACAATCTGCAAGGAATTGGAAAATACTTTACTCTAGGGTGTTTGTCATAATAGTGGTTTACAATTCCTGAGAGGAACAAATTTTAGCTGAAATCACATATTTTTAGAAAATATAATGATTTAAGCCTTAAAAAGTTCCATTTTAAGGATTCCAATTGAAGAGGGTTTGATCAAATCACCTTAGATCAAACCCCCTTGGATAGAACCTCGCTAGTTTTAAACCATACCTATAAATGCGTCTCCTTTACACCTATCAAAATGCTGATAAAAAATCACTTTTGATTTAGCTTTTGGGGGATCAAATGAATTCATTTAAAATTTATTTCAAATGATTATGGTATTCCTCAGAACAAGCTATCCAATGAATATAATTTTAATATGTTTTGGTTTTGTTATGTATTTGTTTTAAGTTTTATTAAACATAGTTTTTCATCGAAAATGAATTTATTTTTTCTTCACATGTGGAAAAATAGAAGATTATCAAAAAAAAAATTAAAAATATGAGTGCACCAGATATTGAAGTCCTTGATCCAACAAAAAAAATTAAATTAAATTTTGACAAATACAAAAATGTTACGCGTTATATCGCACTGTGTCTGAATTATAATTTGTTTGACTTTGAAACTTGATTAAGGAAAAAATATTCAATAAAAACTATCTAACCAAGTGGAAGCACTAGATATCAGAGTTACAAATCTAAATTTGAAAGAATTAGAATTTTATCCTTCATGGAAAAAAGTTATGCATTATACGGTGTGCGTCACTTTTTAAAAATGTTATTTTTTGAAAAAAAAATCGTGGGAGATGGAAAAAAAGAAGTGCAATTTGATTCTAAAAATTTTGAAAAATATTTTTAGAATCTACAGAAATTGATGAGACTCTAGTTTGCACCATCTTCAAATTCCTCACATTTTAGCAGCTATAGGTGCCGAATGTGAAGATTTAGTTAAAATAATAATTTTAGTGTCAGTTGGCCAAAATTGTAAACCACTATTATGGGATCACCCTCTACAAGTGACAATGTCATCAATTCTAGCTGCAAGGTCCTTGAAATTGGTGGTTAGTATTCCCTCCTCGGTAGCTTTCCTACTGCTTGCCTTGGCATCAACCGGTTGGAACTTGTCCATGAAATGAACATAGTCCTTAGGTTGGCCCTTTTTCTTCTCAGTTCCTTCTGATGTTTAGGGTGGGTCATGGGTGACTTTCTGTTTTTTCTTCTTAGGTATGGGTTTTGAAGATGACGACTCATCGGGTTGGCTCATCTTGGCTTCTTAAGGGCTTACAGGTTTGAATTAAAACTAGGTTTTGGAATTGATACTCTATTCTTGACAACTTAAAATTGAATTCAAAATACAATTTTACCCTTTTTCCTTTATCCCAATTAGAAAACTACACTTAATCAAGAGAATCCAAGAACCCTAATTCATTCTTGAAAACAACCTAGACATTTTAATTTTATGTGCTAGTTCTTGAAAAAATAACAAGAAAAACCAGTAGGAGTTGATGACGGCTTACCCAGGAAAACTTCTCTGCAACTTTGTTTGGCCTTGGCTATGTTCGCTCTGAACTCTTCTTCAACTCCTCAAATGTCAGAATGAGAGAAAAAATGCAAATACAAACCCTTTTACATGAATTCAGTTGAGTACATTGACCATTAATGGCGCAAGAAGGTTTGCGCGAGTGAACAATTACTTCTTTAGTTGGCCATTCCCATTTGAATTCGAACCATTGATCTCTCCATATTCTATGAGTATCGCTCATTGCATCTTCTTGTTTTACATTAGGATCTCATCAGGCAATAGCTTAGACGTTAGTGATGAGATATCAGCCATCAATCTTGATCATGAGAGGATCTTAGCCAAAGGTTTAAATGCCATCGCTCATCACGTCTTCCCTTTTCATCGAGCAATATTAACTCGCGATAGACTAAACCCACACGATGGGGAGAAGCTTCACCCATTGGTGGTCGCAGGTTCCCTTTTGGAAAACATGATGCAACCGGCAATATTTATAAGGTCAACGATGGGTTAAAACTTAACCACATCGCTCATCGAGAGTTGCTTTCCTGTGGTAGAAATGAAACGGAATGGGTGATGAACCAAGTGTAGGTAGAAATACAATGTATCACTCATCGCAAGATGGACACAGATTATTTAGAAGGAACACGCGATGGGTGACAAACCACCAACGACAAACTTAAGTCATGCTAAAAGGCATGTGAGTATAAATTGTTTTTAAAAGGACTTCCTAGGCACGTTGGGTGACCTAGATGTTGAGGTCAGTTGAACAATGACAATAGAAACCATAAGACACCACTTAATTAATCAGTAACCTAATGCAACCGATCGATGAGAGAAAATAAGCTAAAGGATATCCAAGGGTGCCAATGTAAATAAGACTCTTAAACCCTAGACCTTAATGGCGACAAGACATGGGCATGCAAAAATATGACCATGAAATTAAAGGGACCATAAATTTTTTTAGGGTTCCACCAATCCCATTACTATCCCTTACAACCTTGATTACCTCACAAGCTCTAGTTTGTCCCTAGATGACCCTCACGAGTTAAGATGTTCTACCTCCTCTTCTAATAGAAGACATCTATCCTTTGACACTTCAATCTCTATCCCACCTTCTAGTGTTCTTTCTATCATAGTGATCCCATCCACTCTTATTAACACACTTTTTTAGGATTTCTTCCTACATTGCAAGGATCCACTGTATCATGAACATTGAAAATGGAAAACATAGGGGAGGAGAAAACCAAATGAAAGCAGTAGAAATAACAAGAATAGCTTAATTTCCAAAAGGAACACACTTAATAATGATAAAGGCTCAAGAGAAAAATAAATATAGGAGCCCTTAGGCTCAAAACTTTAAAACATCAAGGCTCACACCAAATTATATGAGCTCAATACATTTATAGCTATCTAATCAAAAGAAAGAAGTGTAGAGAAAATAAAGGAAAAGTATGATTGTCAACATCATGGCTTGCACCAAATGAGCATTAAATCCAATGACAAAAAATTTCTTCATACCAACATGCCACCTATCAAAATTTTGGTCACTCCTCATGACACTTGATTTTCTTTTGGAAGTTGGTTCATGCTACTACATTTCATTATTATGTTGGTGTGGGAAGATCATATTTGAATTTGATATGGGAAGTTCCATCTTTACTTATGTTGGCTATCACCTACAACAACTACCTTTGTCAACTTGGGAGGGCTAGAGCCTTAATGGTGGCATGACCACTTGCAGCCTTAAAGTTAGATTTTTCATTATCCTTGTCCCTACCTCATTAGGCACTCAACTCTAAGTAGTCAAATTTACCTACAAATCCCATGTCAAGATATTGACATTTCATTGATAATAAATAAAATGCTTGATTGAGCCTAGAAATGCTTTAGAGTTTGTTGGCTTGTGTAGTCCTTGCTTACTAAATTTATTTTGGAGAATTAAGGCCAAATTTGAAGTAATTTTAAATTGAGGACTCATGGGTATCCAACCTGGGAATTATCATGATGTAGGATTGGCTCATCAAATAGCTAGAACCATATGTCATATACATTGAATGGCCAATGAGCACCCACAAGCATTTCTTCTTATGAATTGTCTTAACTCTCATGAGCTATTAGATCTTAGCTTTAGTGGCTTATAAGGTGTTAAGTACAATACCACCTCTTCATGCTTTTTTCTATTGATGATCCATCCAAAGACAAAGTGGGCCCACTTAAAATGTCATGTCATGACTAGAAGATCTTGTTATTGCATGGACTATGTAGAAAATTGTCAATTGCTCAAAAGTATCAATGAAAATGCATATTGTTGTTTGAAGGGGCCCACTGTATTATTGCAATTAAATGGTCAACCTAACATAGACAAAAGATAACATAATTAATCCAAACAAAAGAATTATACAAAATGTCGAGTAATTGTGAGCATCCCTCTCCCATTTCCTGCTAGTAAAGCATCTTTCCATTTACTTGAAGTGCTCCTCACCTTTTATTTTTTACTTGTTCTCCACCTCCTCCAACTTTTCATGTATCATATATATGTTGATTTTATGAAAGCAATTCAATTAAATATCCATGAAATTAATCTTTGATAAATACCTAAAGCATATATAAGTAGTGATCTACATTGCACTCTATGCATATAATTTTATGAAGCCAATGTCATAGTCTATATTGTCAAATTCTCAAAACAAAAAACAAAAGCAAAATCTAAGTTTCTAAAAAAAAAAAAAATTGCTCCTTCAATATTAGTTTAGGTATGACATGGTGCGCAGTATTATAGCGTGAGCCTATTTTTTAAATCACTTCATTTAGTGTCACCAATAATCTCCATTAAAAACATAGAACTCCATGTTTAAAATCATGGAAAAAATTTGCATCTCTCACAATAATTTCTCTTGTAGTAATTGAGGAGATTAATTTCATTGCAATGTGTCAATCAACACATACTTGAAGGTTCTTCACAACTCTAAAGTTGTTCTTGAGGGGCATATCTACAAACCAAAAAAAATTGCCAACTTTTTTTTTTTTAGATTGTAGGAATCGGATGGGTATCCGTCCCCCTATAAACTGCAGTGCGCTTGGTAAACCTTTTTTCACATGACTGATGGTGTTGGCGCGACATGCCCTCTGGTACCATGGGTTTGGGGGGAGACTAGACCTCGTGACCTCTTGCTTGCAACAGGATGCTTTAGCCAATTGAGCTAGGCTCCCTGCCCTAAAAATTGCCAACTTTTTACCATCATGGTAGAGAAATAATTATTTTTCCTCCTTGTCCACATCACTAAGTAAATGTCTTGAATCTAGAAAATATCCTCCTACCTTAATCTCCCAAGCCATTTTCTCCAACTTTGCATATATCTTCTATGTCTTATATGGTTTGTCTTGTACACAAAATGCATGTACCATTTTATGGTCTTCAATCCAACTACATCTAGGGATCCTTTAATTCTTTTATCTTTTATTAAACTCCTTATCATTTGAACCTCAAACCATTTGCCCAAATCTGTATAGATGGTTGAGAAAGTCACATCACTTTTAAGATCCAAATCAAAAAGCAATATTGTTGTAAAATAATTCTAAGATTGTGGTCTTGTGGAGGAGCTTGAAGAACTATTTTTATGGAACAAGGGGTTCCATGAGGCCAAAAAATGAAATAAGAGTAATTAAAATCTATTTTTAAATAATTAGAAGTCTACTTTTTAGTTCATAATTTTAAACTAGTGCATTTGGGGTGGAGGTAGAAATTGCCTCAACCAGCTTATGAAATTTTCTGCTACTTGTCAATAATTTAAAGTTTTTAGATTTCCACCAATTATTTCTTTTTATCATTTTATATTTCTATACTTTGTTACACAAAATAATAAAATTCATGAGACCACCACTTTCTTAAATTTTGGAGCTTAAACTTTTAAGCTTAACCTGCGCTACAAATTTCATGAGACCACCTGCTTTAAAATACTGCTAAAATTTTTCAATAACACTTGATAATTTTTTAAGAAGTCCTCCTCCATGAGAATGCAGTGCTTCATTAATTCGAATTTTTTTTTTGCAAAATTCAATTTTGTGCATTTCCTATAATTACTGCATTCCATGAGATCACATTTCTTTGAGGCATGTGTTGTCAAAGAGGTCATATTTCTTTGAGGTATTTTGTCGAACAGTTCACGTGCCTTGTCTATGATTTCACTTTTTGCATACACGTTTACCAGAGCAGTAGCAACTACAACATCTGACACAATTCATCTATCCTTTATGTTTTGATGGATACCCATACGCTGCTCCAAAGCTCTCATTTTGGCGCAGGCTGGGAAGATGCCGCTAAAGGTTGCAGAGGCTAGCTTCACACTTGCCAATTGCATTTGCTTGAAATAAACGTTTCTAAAGCCTTTTCAAAAGATCCATATGGTGCATATCCTGCAATCATGGCATTCCATGAAACCGTATTTCTTTGTTGCATTCAGTTAAATAGCTCACGAGCCTTGTCTATGCTTCCACATTTTGAAAA
This sequence comes from Sequoia sempervirens, assembly GCA_007258455.2. Taxonomy (NCBI): domain Eukaryota; kingdom Viridiplantae; phylum Streptophyta; class Pinopsida; order Cupressales; family Cupressaceae; genus Sequoia; species Sequoia sempervirens. The sequence goes on along the minus strand of VDFB02170293.1, from coordinate 347,959 downwards.
CATGCCTACTAGACTATTTCCAACTACATCTGATAAAAGTCGCCTATTTTTTATGCTTTTGCTGGATACCTAAACCATTTTCCAACGCTCCCATTTTGGCACAGGCTGATAATACACTGGAAAATGTATAATGATCGGGTTGGAGACCTGTTTGTTGCATATGGTGACACAGTGCAACTCCCTCATGACACTTTATGGCATCCACTAATATTCCCCAGTTGCACGGCAATGGTGTTTGAAATTTGAATTTGGTTTGCTTCACGTGCGGGAACATGTTTGAGATTTGAATTTGGTTTGCTTCATGTGCGAGAACAGGTTTGAGATTTGAATTTGGTTTTCTTCACGCTCGGGAACTGCTGACCGCTAGCTTTAACGGCGAGTGTCTACATAATAACGGTGAGTGTTTACTGGAACGGAAATGGGTTGGAGAACGGAACAGAACAGGTGGACCCACCAGAACACTCTAAGCGGTCAACGCTTAGAGTGTGCTGGTTAAGCCCAGCCGTCTTGTATCCTATACAAGAAAGACAGGACAGTGGCTACGCACCAAGTACAAAAAAACAAGTCTTTGAGAAAAAAAATTGATGCTCTTTTTTCTTAATTATTTTGTTCGTCCTTCTTGGAAAGGGAAAAATTAGTTTAAAATACATTTCTTTATAAAATATGTTGAGTTTTTAAGGTGTTTATAATGATTTTTTAATTTTTTTTAATATATATATTGGTATTTTTGGGTATCTTTTTATGGCAGTAAAGTTGAGATATTTGTGTTAATAACAATCAGTGTTGTATCATTGAAATATTGTTTGAATGGAAGAAATTTCTTTTTCTTTGTTAAATAATGAAGTAATAATTTTCAGACATTTCATATTTTATTCAAAACTATAATGTACTTCACATTAACGGATTAATGGGTGTTTGATTGAAATGTTGTATATTAATTAATGTGAATTGTATTATACTATTGGAGTTATATTGCCTTAAGTCTCTATTCCTTGCCTTTTCTTTTTACAAACTAGTTTATCATTTTCATTTTTTTAATAATAATCATACAAAAAATGGTAATTTAATTCTAAGTTTTTCCAAGGAATTCACACTAGAGATGACCACAAATGTTAACTCTACCCTTTCTCTTTGTCCTATATCAATTCTTGCTTTAGGAAGCGTCAATCCTTGTGATCTATTTGCATTCTTAATGCCCAAGCTAATCATAAGGGCAACATGTTGGTAATGGAACTTGATTTTGTTAAAGGTCTATTTTTTTGGTGTTTTCATAGCTGTGTTTGAGTTTGGGGGAATAGCTTGAAGACGGTGAAAGATGAATGAAGCAAAAAACATAAGATAAAGCATGAAAATCAAATATATACCTCAAACAATCTCCATCCTCCTAGATGAGCTAAAATAGAATGCACCCTAGTTCCATTTGATTTTCTCTTTGATGTGATATGATATGGATTGCTCAATAGACTAGCATAACCTTGGTATGATTGCAATAGGGAGATAACAAAATGACATCATAAGGGCATGATAGCTTTATTCTTCCTCTTGATGTTGAAGGATGAAGACCTCTAGATATAGAGCTTTGAAGAGGAAAAATCAAAGGTTAAGATAGATTGTATGAGGATTAGGGTTAGACGAAAAGATGTAGTCATGTGACAAGTGTCACATAAGGGATATGATCTAGGTTTATGATTGGGATAAGGACAAAATCCTTAAGTGAATGGCTAGGATTAAGAGGTAGGATATGAGATGAGTGGATAAGATGAAAATTTAGTTTGACTTTTGGTAGGTGTCTAGGTTCACTGAATCTAGATAAGGAGTTAGTTAGACATGTGAAGGGGACACTTGTCACATGATGAAAATTTTAGATTATGATGCATGTGAACAAGTTTGAGGGCTAAGATTAAATGGACAAGGATATATTCTAAAGTGGAATTAATTAATGGGATCATGTGAGGAACAAAATAATTAAATTAATAGTAAATATATTTTTAATTAAATTTTGGGATACAACGGGGGAAAGGATGTAATTAATTAAAAAATAATATATATTTAATTAATTAATATCTCAGGATAAGGTAAAATTAGGTGTAGTTGGGTAAGGTCAAATTTTAGAAGTCTACATTTTGCCCCTCTTTGATATGACATCACAAAGTGGTGTTGTATCTAAGAAGAATAAAACATAGTGGATAGGAAGGGATAAGGACTAGTGGCATGATGCCCCAGTCATTGGAAGGGATGAGGAAAGATGATGATGAGGAAGGATGACAATAAAGTAGTGAGATGCCCCCTCGAGAGGATGTGTGGGTTAGGATAACACGTGTGTGCTCTCAAAATGGAAGGGAACACTAGAGGATAAGGATTGAGAAGTAGATGAATTAGAATATGAAAGGGGATGGAAGAGGATGAAAAGGAAGGGGAATTTGGTTATGCTAGTATGTAAAGAGCAATCCTAAGATTTGATACAACAAAGAAAATTAAGCACCAAGGTATGAGGAACCAAGGCATGACAAGGTAACCTCTACATGGACTTGACATTAAAAAAAACAAATACAACATATAAGATAAAGATGATGCCCCGCTATACACTAGTCAAAACACACCAAGATATAGAAAGATCTAGGTGGTCTTAAGTAGATGTAGTCATGGGTCAAAAGATCAAAGGATAAAAAAAATAAAAAAAATTCACTAGTAAACATGTTATGCAACCAACATATCTCTTGCCAAAGATAAGATAAGATGATGATTAGGATTATGCTAGACTCAAGGGTCCTTAAGGGAATTGATGATTGGATAGATGATTAGAAAATGATAGGAAAAATGATATAATGACTAGTTAATATTTATTAGCTTGTCTCATGTGTGATTTCAGTAAGGTGAAATGTTTGCATGTAATGTTTGATTTTTTGTTCAAATGCAAGTCTAAGGAGTGTTAAATGTTTATTATGAATACAATTTGGGATGATATGAGATGATATGAGATAAGGGGATTGATGTGTTTATTTATTATGAGATGAAGCTTTTATTGTGGGATGAAGTGATGGGTGAGGATGGATTCAAATGCATGAGGATTGAAGGACAATGTGTTGAATACCAAGTGTATACAAGGTCATATACTTGACACATTTTTAGATGCATACTTTGCATCTAACACAAGGGAAGAATGAGGAAATGTGGGTAATGATGGATGGGATGACTGGGGATATTAATCAATGAGCAATACAAGCCATGATATGTTTATTATGAATAGGTGGATGGGTGATACTTTATCATGATATGGGAAGACAAAAGTGATGGTGGTAGGGGAGATGGCATCCTAAGAGATGGTGGAAGGGAAAATCCTACACATGGTGCTTGTATCTAGGTTTTTATCATGGTACTTTCCCAAAGTTCCACTAAAGTGGTTTTCACTATTGGATGAACTATTTATATTTAATACTTTTGGATTTTTGGATCTTTTTGTATTTTTGATTGATTTTTTTATTTCTTGGTTTTTTTCAACAATTGGGATGGGATGATGCTATGATCAAATTGGTGAGATGTTGACGTGGTCAATATTCCTTGATAAATTAATGTGGATGTTGTTCTAATGAAGATCAATGATGTCTTGTCTAGTAGGAGGTAGGGTGATCCCACAATACTGGTTTACAAATTTTCACCAAACTGGACACTAAACTGATTTTTTCTAACTAAATATTCACTTTTAGGCACCTATAACATGTAAACCGTGAGGAATTTGAAGATGATGTAAACTAGTGATTTGTGAAATTTTGTCTATAGATTCTAAATATATTTTTTTCAAAATTTTTGGAATCATATTGCACTTCTTTTTTCATCTCCTTCAAAAACTAGTTTTTTCAGTAAACACCATTTTTAAGGAGTGACACACCGTATAACACAACTTTTTTCCCATGAAGGATAAAATTCTAATTTTTTCAAATTTAGATTTGTAACTATGATATCTAGTGCTTCCAATTGGTTTCATAGTGTTTTATTGAATATTTTTTCTTTAATCAAGTTTCAAAGTCAAATCAATTACAATTTTGACATAGGCGGACTGTATAACACAACTTTTGTATTGATTTTTTTTGTTGGATCAAGGACTTCAATATTAGTGCACTCATATTTTTCAAATTATTTTTTTGATAATCTTTTGTTTTTCCACATGTGCAAAATAAAGAGCTTGATTTTCGGTGAAAAACCTACATTCACAAGAAATAATAAATAAATATAATAATAAAATTAAATTTATTTAAAATTATACTTTTTGGGAAGCTTATAATAAGGATTACATACTTACAAAAATTAAAATTTAAATGAATTCATTTGATCCCCCAAAAGGTAAATCAAAAGTGGTTTTTTATCAACATTTTGATAGGTGTAAATGAGACTTTATTATAGGTATGGTTTAAAATTAGTGGGGTTCTATCCAATGGGGTTTTATCTAAGGTAGTTTGATAAAACCATATTCAATTGGAATACTTTAAATGGAAATTTTTAAGGTGCTTAAATCATTATATTTTCTAAAAATATGTGATTTTAGCAAAAACCAAAATCCCCCAGAAATTGTAAACCAGTTTTGTGGGATCACCAAGGAGCTAAGGTAGAATTAGTAATATGCACACTACAAAGGCCTTCATGTGTATCACATAAAAGGAGCTTGAGAACCCTTCGTATTAAAGAACTTCAAGAGGATGCCATCAAAGGTTCATCAATATGATATATCACCAAGGGTTATGAACTGAGATGATGGATGTGTGGAGGTTGGTGGATGGCATAAGTTGGGTAAAGTGGAGGGATTGTGTGGAGATGTAGGTGATGGATACTTAGGATCAACAAGTTCACATCTTGATATACTACTTTAAGAACTTTTGTAGATGCCCTAGTTATTTTGGAAGGTGGATAATTATTCAAGATCAACTTATTATTCTTTTTCTTGATTTTATTTTTGACTTTGAATTTTTATAGTCTAGTAACATTTGATTGAGATTTTTACTAGAGGACTTATCTTTATTTTTCCTTTTTTGACATGATTTGTGATCTCTGATTAGTGAAGGCTTTTGGATTTTTATGGATTCAATTATAGCCTTGTTGTTTTGAGATATTCAATAGTAGTTACCACTTGTTGATCCAAGTCTAGGAGATGAGTTGAAGTGGATGAGTTGAATGGGATTGTGAGGATATGTGAATCTTGGAATAGGTTAGCAATATATTTGATGAAGTCTTCATGGGTATCCTTACTAACTTCCTAGTAATATCAAAGGATTCTTGTGTTACTTTAGCGGGATTGTAATTAGGCTTAGTAGGAATAGTATTAGGTGGTTCATACCCTAACCCCTTGATTCTTAGCATAGTGTATTAGCTTCAATGGTTTTGATATTTTATGTTCTTCTTTTCTAAGACCTTTTCTTTGTATCTCATTCCTTGCATAAGTGGAAACCTTTAGGATAGTATTTGTAAGTGGATTTAAGTTTAGAATTTTGTTCTTCAAATTCTTCATATTTATATAACCAGGATGGGATATTTGCTTCAATGATTTATTTGTCCATTGTACCCTAATGCTAGAAGGGAGTGAGTGTACTATTTTTGTAGCTTGATATGGTGGCATCAATGGATTAGGTTGACCATAAGTTCTAGGACATAGTGAGATTTATCCAATGTGGAAATAATCTAACTCATACTCTTTACGTCCAATGTCTTGATTTTAGCCTTGATCTTTGGGATAGTGTGAGAGATGGAGGAAGCCAATCGTGTGGAGGTATCAATGTACAAGGAAGAATATGATGTGATATTGGTTGGGAAATATTGCAAAGGGCCATGATTACTTTCCAAAAATTTGAATTATTGATAAGGCTTTTGATCAAAAAGTACATTCAGTTTAGTTTTGTTATGGGGGAAATTGATGCATTGATGATATGTTGATGGGATGTATTGCATGGTATGGATCCATGGATAACCAAGAAGTATATTGTATGGGAGTTCAAGGTCTAAAATATGAGATATGTTATTTATAGTAGGTGGTCGAACATGAATGTGTATATGAAACCTTTATATTCACTTTTGGCCTCATCATAGGATTTTATGGTAATATTATTTTGAGGATCAAAAAAATAATTAGGGAGTCCTAATTATTTATTAGATTCCAGCTACAATGACCAAGTTAGGAGCCATCTATTAAGATACACTTGATTGTGACTTTATGGATATAGGCTTCAAGATAGAGTGGTTTGTTGTGACATGGATCAGTGAAAGGAAAATATTTAGTGGTAGATGTGAGAGATTTTGGAGAAGATAATTTCCCTATTATGGATTGAAATGGAGTGAGATTAATATCATTACATACATAGGATTCTTGAAGGGATTTCTCGAGGAGCTATTTATGCACAAGGGATGTTTAAAGTAGCTCAAGGATGGATATTTGTGTGAGAAATTTTCTCAAGTGGTCAAGGATTTTATATTTTTTGTATATAGGGGGGAGGATGAGGCTCCTTGGATGGTGAATTGACCATTGTAGGTAGTGATTCCACATAAGGCACTTTGATGGTTACAGTGGCTGGTTGAGTGGGAATTTGTTCAATACAACCAATGATAGAATCATATGAGATATTATTGTTGTAGGTAGAGTGAGATGTGTTATAATATGCAAAATATTTACCATCATTATGTTGAGGGAAATGTTTCTTATATATACCCAATTGTTTATTAGGTGAATTTTGGCCTTCAATGGTGATTTCTCCTTGATCTCAATGAGATATTGGATGGAATTTTTAAGTCTCATGCAAGTGGATGTTCTATGTCCATGTATCTAATGATATCCACAAAAAATTATGCTCTTTAAACCAAGAAGGCTGAGGCACATCTTCACCAAGTGGTTTTATAGCTAGATGTTGAATCTATTGGAGAATGCTAAAATTAGAGAGCTCAAATTTGATAGCCTTCCATAAATGAAACTATAAATACAATAGTATGTCTATCAATATAAAAAAGAGTGTATTTAAATACAATGATCAAGCCTTGCATATATAGGAAAAAATGAGGAGGTAAGAAGGTAGAAGTGAAGCTCTGCTTACCCCTCCAAATATGTGACACTTGTGAGCTCACTTGACAAGTGTGTGATCAAGTGTTAATAGGTGTCTCAAGTTATAAGGACACATGTATTAACCATATGAAGTGAGACAAAAGAAAAAGAAACCTAAGTAAATTTACGCTAGGTGTAATTAGGTCAATCCTAGAAAGGTAATTAGCTAACTAGGTTGATAAAGAGACTATTTACACTAACAGCTCCCCTTAAGTGCAACTTAGAGAGTAATTTATTTACAAGTAGTAAATCTTGACTATTAGGCCATGTTAGGTACTCATTTACAATATCTCATAAAGTGGGTTAAAGGAGGAAAAACCTAGTGGGAAATACAAACTCCTCTCCAAAAGAGAAATGATGTAATGAAATAAAATGAACAAATGAGAAAGATATAAGGACTCATGATGACTCCCCAAGGACTAATTCTAACACATAAGTACAAGAAATTTTCCCCCATAGGAGAGAAAAGAGATAAGTTCATGTGACCCTCCCATAAAATTTGAAGTGATGAACTCTATGTGAGGAAATTCTTCCTCCCAAAAATGATAAGAGAAGAGAAACCATGCAACCTCCCCTCAAGATGACACATGTAGTGTTGGTAGGTAATTGATACTAGATTCTAAAGATGATCCACAAATGTTGAACAACATTTATCCCCTTAGGAAGAAACAACAAAAAAAATGTGTGCAATATGACTTCCCATTCCAAATAGGAATATACAAGAGGTAAGATGAATTTCTCTAAATGATACACATTGTCCAAAGACTAAAATGATGCCAATCATGCGTTCGAATGATGCCAAAATATCTCTAATCCAATGCTAATGTGTGAATTTTTTTGATAAGATGGATCGTGTACCATATGTAATTCAAGAACATGGACCATAGATGTATGGTGATAACTAGACTTATGTGAATATGATACTACTAAAGATGATCATAGCTATGTCGAATAGGTCAACTCATGAATGTCTACACAATTTTTCATGATATAAGCCAATATAGGCGATGCAAGAGAAATATATAAAGATTGAAATGGTGATACAACTTCATCAAAGCTAACATCAAATAAAACACAAATTTCCTCAAAGATATCCAAATCTACAAGGTGAGATTCTACAAACAAAGATGCTATGTTTGATAGATATGCATCCTAATATGGTGGAACTAGAATGATGATAGAAATATCCTAATGAAAATAATTGTTGGAACTCACTGATGAGTCAACATGAGATTTAGATGTAGCTGCAAGTGATCTGGGAGTTGAGATATCCATGCAATCCATCAGACTACATTCTTCATCCCTAAATGATGGTGTCTCACAAGATGGCTTGGTGAGATTATTTTTTGCAAGCTCCAATAGTAAGTCAATAATCTGATGGGAGACATGAGGAAAAAATTCATACACTTGTTGATTGCTCCCACAATATTTGAACTTATTTTTGTATTTTATAGACATGGTCTAATTGATAAGCAAAAAATCAATGTGAAATGTAAGAACTTGACACCCCAAAATGATTAGTGTTGATTGTAGCCTCCTACAAAAAAATATGTAAGAGAATTTTTAAAAGTTTGTAAGATTGGATGCCAAATTGACCATTTATAATGCATGTCAAATTTTACAAAATATTGAAAAAATGGTAACACAGATCTTCTTTTTACATGAAAAATTAAATTCCTTCTGAAAATTTGAGAGAAATAAAAAATATTACAAAATTTTGATAATTGGGGTGAAAGTTATGCCCTATCAAAATTTTCTTACAATGTTGACTTCAAAGATTAAAATTTTCAAATAAATTTTTTTCTTGATGCTAAAATGTTGGTGACGAAACCCACTTTATAACGACTATCCACACATGAGATTACAATCCTCCATTTGTAAAATTTGCAAAACAAAAAAAAAACTACCCCCTTTTGCAACCATTTGTTGGTTAACAAATAACCAACATTAATGTATATCTAACCACTACAACTAGAAGTTGTGTGTAGTGACATGCAATGATGAGTTGATAGGTAGAGGGGAAGTTCAAATGGTAGGGATCTGTTCACGTATAGGAGGAATTAAAGAGGGGGATGCTAAGAAGAATCTGGGAGAGAGCATAAGAGTTGAAGACAAATGAAAAATTGGTATCATGACCATATAGAACAATATGCAGGGAAATTCAAAGAATTTGGGAGCAATTTATTAACAACCAATAGATAAAACTAACACAAACAATAGCCATTGAGGGAAGATAAATTTGAATTGAGTTTTTCAATACAACTACGCATAGGGAAATATTGTGAAGTTATTTGAGATCCCAAAAGTATTCCATGATAATCGAGAACAACCATAGTCAATGTTATAAATGAAGAGAAACATTTCTATCAAATGGAAGTGTGAAGAATTTAAAAAATATAAACAACCCATATTGGCAATCACTGGTTGTAGGGTGCTTTTTTGATGATCATAGATCATTATCACTATGTCTATTATAGTATTAATTATCTCTATCCTTGAATTTGTTTGTCTTGAGTATGTTCCACAAAAATCAAAGGAAAATGTGAAGTTTAGTGCGATGAACATGTGTCATTGGTAGACAATATCTAAATTAGGAAATATAAATAGTTCTATAATTTATAACAAATAATATATAATGTACCTGCAATAGAAAAGATCAAATAAATAAGATGTAGGCATACCTTGTGCACGTAGTGGGATGCAGTACATTTACGATTATAACTCCCATATAATTTTTTTTTAGCACTTGATATTTTTTTTGAGTTGAAATAAGTGTTATACATTTTTAAAAGTATATACAGTTGTATCATTTATGACAAAGAATTTGAGATACAGTTGTGAAATAAGAGATGGAATAAAGGACATATAGTCTTACCTTGTATATAAATGGAATGTAGTTGTAGCTTGTACGCCATGCCAAACATGCAATCATGAAGCTATTTATCATTGTGGAGATCTGTAGTTACATCTGAGAACATTTGCAATCTAAAATGGTTTCAATGAAATATAGTTACACATAATGAAAATGTGAAGTTTAGTGCGATGAACATGTGTCATTGGTAGACAATATCTAATTAGGAAATATAAAGAATTCTATAATTTATAACAAATAATTATATGTAATGCACATGCTATAGAAGAGATCAAATAAATAAGATGTAGGCATACCTTGTGCATGCATCAAGATGTAGTATGTTTACAATTGGGTATGTGCAGGATCATGATGGGCTAAAAAATGGCAATATTATGGGTGTTTGTAGGGTATGTGGCTGACAACTTTTTTTCTACCCAAAATATATGAAATAAAAAGGGTTTTTAGAGGAGTTTCTCAGCTTTCCACCAATATAAATTATGCTTTAATTTGAATTTAATAAATAATTATTATTTATTTTCTATTAGAATTACGACTAAAGTCCTGATCAATAGGCTGATTGAAAAACATCTATAACTTTCAAACGGTATCACATTTTTTGAATCCAAAACATGCGTCACATTCTATGCTTCACATACTATAGGATTAAAAAAAGAAAAATTAAATTTTATGAAGTTTTGACCAAGTTAAGGTGGTCAGACATGCAAGTTTTTATATTTTTTAAAAATTGTAATAAGAAATTCATAATTAATTATTTACTTAGAGAAAAATTATAAAAAAATATGCATCACATCCAAACATGAGTCCTCTACTTATATATAAAATCTTATTAAAAATTTATTATCATTTTATTATGGTTAGGGTGGTTAGACAGACACCTACTTCTTATTTTTCCCTGAAATTTAAGTACTAATGCATTAAAATTTCAAATTTTTGCCAAATATATTTTATTTATTTTTAAATAAACCTAGTGGTTTAGAAACTACATTCAATTTTCTATAGATTCTATTCTTACATATTTTTGAAATAATATAGATAACTTATTCAAATTTTTACGTCAAGTTTCCTTAACACTAATTTTTTTGAATTTTTTGCCACTTAAGGGCCCGTTTTTTCCATGATGATCTTGCACATACCCAATTATAACTCCCATATAATTCTATTTTGACACCTGTGAAATTTGTTGAGTTGAAATCAGTGTTATGCATTTTCAAAAGTATATAAGTTGTATCATTTATGACAAATAATTTGAGATGCAGTTGTGAAATAAGAGATGGAATAAAGGACATATAGCCTTACCTTGTATACAAATGGAATGTAGTTGCAACTCATACACCATGCCAAACATGTGATTGCGAAGCGATTTAGCATTGTGTAGATTTATAGTTATAGTTGAGAACGTTTGTAATCTAAAATGGTCTCAATCAGATATAGTTAGACACAAATGATTCGAAGGAGAGAGCACCAGAAGTGGCATCATTGACCAAAGAAGAAGGAATTCAGAGGAAAATTAAATATAAATGTTATATGGTCAACCAAAGAAGAGGAAGGAATTTAGGTTTGTCACTGGAGGAGAGGAAAAGCATAATACAAGAATTGAACAACAACTTCTCTTAGTAATCACCACAAAAGCAAAACTCTACCTATTTTGGCAGGAGTGATTGAAATTTCACTATGGAGGGAATGACAAGGAAGTGAAATTAGAAATGGTGGAAATTATATATGCATTGAAATGAAGAGGGAAAGGAGAAGCGCTATAGTTACCAAATAGAATACAAAAATTTCATCATGATGGCAATGCACACAGTTGTTGGAGGAAATCCTATTCTTTGATTTGGAGTGCATTGCATTTTTTGGCATGTAATCAGGAGTATCTATCAAAAGAGAAAGGTGGATATATGTGTATTCTTGTAATTGATTTTACATAGGAAAGAGTTGTGAACATTAGTCCTTGTTTTTCTTTAGTTCCAATATCTATTGTAGCTTTCTCTAGTGTCAAGCCTTGAGATTTATGTATTGTTATTGGGCCCAAGCCATTGTCAAGGGGAGTTGTGTTTGGCTACCCTGTGTGAGCTAGAGAATGGGGATGGCTTTTGGGTTGTCTTGATCGCATGCTGGGTCAATGTAGTTTGGGAAGTGCACAACAACATATTGAGGAAGTTGAGGTGGTGATGCAGATTAGGGAGGCTTTCAACTATCAAACACAACTCAAGCTTTTTGAAACAATTTTGCAACTGTTCAAAACCCTAACTCATTAATTTATCTCACATTCACTTTGTTTGCTTTATAGATCTTCCAACTCGGTTTCTAGGATCTATCTCACAAATCCAAACTAGAAACCACTAACCAAATACATTTTTAGACACCCTTTATGTCCTTACACAACATATCTCAAAAGCTCATATAACTCTTTTGGAACAAAACCCTCAAATTAATGCTTCAATGCTGTCCCTTTAAGCCAAATAGGCCTAATTTACAAAGCAACTCACCCTTAAACACCTTGCCAACCCTAGATATTTATGGACAGTCACTAGCCAACTCATAAAACCTCAAAATCCACTATTTTCAATTAGAGAGATGCTCTCTAAGATCACTTATTACAAAACCCTCATTTTTGCTTGTTTTAGGGTGGGTTTATTGAAAATACTACTTCCCCACTTCTCTAGACCTTATCAATGCATCAAACACACTTCCTTAGGTCTACACATGCTTAAGAGACCTTTAAATTTTGCTTCACCTATTGGAAAATGTTCCTCAACTTGTTGGATTGAACCTCTATTAAAGACTTGAAAATTTTCCCCTTTGTTGGTCTTTATTGTCGGCCTATCACCCAAATCTTGAACCTTGAAACTTAAGTCGCGGGGTTCCGAATGTTTGTAACTGGGAGATATCATGTGGGTCACGGGATCATTTTTTTCTCTAACCTTGTCACCTTGTCGCAAAGTTTGAAAGTCTTAACTTCCCCACTGGCCAATCTTCTTTGTCACGTCGATCGAGAATTCTCTAACCATTGGTAGAAGTTATGAAGTTTGGGTTTTCCCCAACTGGGCGATAGTGTTATCAGCTTGTCATAGAGTTCGAGAAAATATTAACCACTGACTAGAGGTTGTGAAGTTTGTGTTTTCTCCAATTAAGTGACAAGACGATGGTTTGGTGGGACCGGTCTATGTGGATGGTGATGATAGTGTATGGTGGTGACTTGGATGCCGATGGATGTGGGGACCACTTGGAGGTTGGGAGTTAAATATTTAAGTCTTTTTTGGAAGACTTGTTGCCAATATTATAGATTCCCATCTTGATTCTCCAGAATTGCACAAGTGTACACGTGTCTTGGTGTAGATGACAAGGAATGACCGATAGTTTGGTACGATAGTCAGAAGCGATGGATGAGTGATGTGTCGACACGTGACATGATTTTATTTGTTGATTTTACATCACTATTGTAAATCAACAATCATTAGCTGAAAGCTATATTTTCTGTTAGCGATATATTTGCATTTATTGCATGATCTAGCTCGGGAGTTGACAGAGTGAGAATATAGTAATATTCTCTATAACCAAAATTTAATACTGGGCATCTCAATGAATGATGCATGGTGGTGTGTGTAACCCGAAACGAAGGAAGTTTGTCGATGAATTAATGAAACCCTAATGGTTGTTGATTGGTGGTTAGAATTCATTGTATGCTATATGAGCATTGTAACAGTGAGTGTGTGTAACGAACTGTAGTTTGTGACTGGAGGTCGACCAAGGGGATGCTGTTGTGAGTTAACATCTGAGAGTGAAGTCTATAACTCTGTATGTAATTGATTTACTGTAATACAAAGTGACTTTACTTGGTGTGGTGGGTTTTTCTCTCGTAAGGGTTTTCACATGTATATCTACTATTATCTTTGTGTGTGTGATTTATTTTTGTCTCCCCTTTTTTTTATGAATGTGCATCTCAAATTTACATAAATTGTTAAATGAGGGTTTTTCCACTTCTCTCCTGAGGATTTTGAATTAGGAAGGAATTTTTTGCACTTTTTCTTTCCTTACAAGTGGTATCTGAGGCTGGCCAGTTGTGTTATCCTTGTTAGTAGGGCTGGTTTTTTGTGCTATCCCTGTTCAGTGGGAGTCTTGCAAAAGAAGAACTGATTACTTTGTTTACTATTTAAGATGGAAAGTACATCAAGAAGAATAGAACTTGAAAAGTTGAATGGCAGCAATTTTGAGTTCATGTGCAAACTCAAAATAGAAGACTTGTTGGTGGATAGAGACCTCTAGATTGTTGTGTCTATAACTATGCCACAAAGTATGAAACAAGAAGATTGGGACCTCATAGACAGAAAAGCTAGAGGGTTGATAAGACTTTGTCTATCTGATTTTGTACTCTTGAACATCCATGAGGAGAAGACTGCATCTTGATTATGGAAGAAACTTGGTGACATTTATCAGGGAAAGTCTCTAGTGAATAAGTTATTCTTGAGGAAGAAGTTGTACTCCTTGAAGATGTAAGAAGGTGCATATGTAGCAGACCATCTGAATTCATTTAATATGATTGTTGCACAATTGGAATTTGTGGGTGTGAAAATAGAGGAGGTAAATCACTATGTGCTTTTGTTATGTTCCTTACCCGACACTTGGGACCATCTAGTAATGGATATTAGAAGTTCAACAACTACTTTCAAGATGGAAGATGTGGTTGCCTCATTGCTTTCAGAATAAATGTGGAGGAAGTCTTCTAAGATGGCCAAGGAGGCTCTTGTTGTTCAGGGTAGATCAAATGAGAGAGGCAAGAAGAAAGACAAAAAAGTCTAAATCAAAATATGTAGGGAGATCAAAGTCTCCTAGTAAAAGGTCCAAGGTGAAATGCTGGAATTGTGGGTAGAATGGTCATATCCAAAATGATTGTAAGGAGGAGAAAAAAAAGAAGAATAACTCTTCTGACAATTACTCTTCCAAGAGTGATGTAGATGCCTTCATTGCAGCCTTGGCAACTTAGGCATCAAATGATGTCTAGCTAATTGACTCAGGTGCATATTTTCACATGACATCTCACAGAGATTGGTTCACTAAGTATGACAGGTATGATGGTGGAAAGGTGTACCTAGCAAGTTATTCATCTTTGGAGATTGTTGTCTGAGGAAGAGTGAGAATCCAATTCCCTGATAGAAGAATCAAAGGGATTGATGGTTTACTGCACATACCAGGTTTGGATCATAACCTACTTTTTGTTAGTAAGTTGAATGATGTTGGTTTTCAAGTTTCTTTCTCGAGTGGAGGCTATAAGATGACTAGAGGCACAATGGTGCTAGCTAAGGGTGCACACATAGGCACTCTGTACAAGTTGGATGCATGTCCTGTTCAATGTAACGTCTCAGTAAAGTCAAGCAAAGTTTCCCATCTAGAGAAGGAGAATGAAGCTCCTCTGGGTAGAAATTCCTTGGAGGTGAAACTCCTAGTAAAGAAGACCATGTTGTGGCATCATAGACTCGGTCACATAGGAGAGAAAGGCTTAAAAACCTTGAAAACTAAAAATCTTGTTGAAGGGCTTGTTGATTGTAACCGTGAGTTTGATTTTTGCGAACATTGTATTTATGGAAAGCAACATCGTGTTTCTTTTTATTTAAGTCCTCATAAATCTTTTGGTGTACTGGATTATGTTCATTTCGATGTATTTGGTCCAGTGAATTTTCCTTCATTATCGAAGTATAGATATTATGTTTCCTTTATTGATGATTATTCGAGAAGGGCATTTGTGTACTTTCTTAAGAGTAAATCATAAGTGTTCAGTTGGTTTAAAGAGTTTAAAAACTTGGTAGAGAATCACATTGGAAGGAAAATTAAATGCTTGAGGACAAATAATGGCGGTGAGTTCTATTCTATATCTATTTTGAAAGGTACTATAAAGACCATGGGATTAAAAGGCATAAAACTACACCTTATACTCCACAACAGAATGGAGTTGCTGAAAGGTTAAATAGGATGCTGATGGAAAGAGTGAGAAGTATGTTGAGTGGTATTGGTCTAGAGTAGAATTTTTCAGTTGAGGTTGTGACTACAACATGTTACTTGGTAAATCGTTCACCTTGTTTGGCTCTTGTTGAAAAAACACCTTTGGAAGCATGGTTTGGTAAGAATCCCTCTCTAAGACATATTTATGTCTTTGGCTGTATATGCATATGTGTCGAATGAGAAAAGGTCAAAGTTGGAGAACAAGCCTATTAAATATATCTTCATTGGTTATGGAATTGGTGTGAAAGGATACAAACTTTGGAATCTTGTTACTGAGAAGGTTTTGTACAAAAAAAATGTAATCTTTCATGAGTTGAAGCTTTTAGTAGCTAATTAGCAGTTAGAGATAGATAAAAAGGAAAAGAAGAATGATGTAGTTGAAATTCCTTAAACTCTAGAAAAAGAGGAACTACAAAGTGTACCTAAAACTGAGGAGAGTTCTAGTAGCTCTGAGAGTTTTGAAGAAGAAGAACCACGACCTCAGCCTTGACCTATGAGGAGGTCTACACGTGAAAAGCATCAACCTGATAGGGATAGATTCTCTATGTTGGATTCAAACTGTGCCTATGCTTTGATTACTAGCACTGATGAGCCTAGGACTATGAAAGAAGCAATTAATATGTTTGACTCAAATTCCTAGTTGGAAGCCATGAATGAAGAAATGGCGTCATTGAAGAAGAATGAAACTTGGGATTTGGTACCTTTTCCTAGAGGGCGAAAGCCTGTTAGCTGTAAATGGGTATTTACGAAGAAGACTGGTCTAGATGGCAGTGTTGAAAAGTATAACACTTGGTTGGTTGCAAAAGGGTATTCCTAGGTGGAGGGAATTGATTATGGAGAAATATTTTCTCCTATAGCTAAGTTGACATCTATTAGATTTCTTTTGTCACTTGCAGCCACGTATGACTTAGAGATCGAGCAGATGGACATGAAGACAATGTTTCTTCATGGAAAGATAGAAGAAGAAATTTCTATGTCCCAATTTGAGTACTTCGTTGAAAAAGGTAAAGAAAGCCTAGTTTGCAAGTTAAATAAATCTTTGTATGGTTTGAAACAATCGCCTAGAATCTGTTACCAAAAGTTTGACACCTTTGCATTGTCATTGGGATTTGTGAGATCAAAATCTAATCATTGTGTGTATTACAAAACTAAAAATGATCATGTGCTTATTATTACCCTGTATCTTGGTGATAAGTTGTTCATAGGAAATAGTAAGATGATTATTTTTGATATTAAGTCTCAGTCATCTGTAAAGTTCGAAATGAAAGATCTGGGTGTAGCAAGGTATATTCTAGGGATGGAAATAAAAAGGGATAGAGGAAGTAGAAAGCTTTGGCTCAACTAGAGTAAGTATATCAATACTGTCTTGGAGAGATTTGGAATGACTGATTGCAAGCAGCTAGTTGTTCCAGTGTTGCAAGGAATGAAGCTATCTATTGAAGACTATCTGAAGTATTTTCTTGAGATGGAGGACATGACCAGGGTACTAGATGCAAGTTTTGTTAGAAATTTAATGTACGCAATGGTCTATACTAGGCCAAACATTGCCCAAGTAGTGGGTGTTCTTAGTCGGTTTATGGCTAACCCAGGAAGGATGCATTGGGATGTTGTGAAGAGGGTTTCCAGATATTTGAAGGGTACCTCAGAGTTTTGTTTAGTGTTATCATGGAAACTCAACGAGATCAAAAAGATATCTTAGCATTCATGGGTATGTGGATTCTAATTGGGTAGGGGACATTGACAGTAGAGCATCCACTAGTGGATACATTTTCATGTTATTTGGTGGAGTAGTGAGTTGGATGAGCAAGTGATAGGCTGTAACCGCTTTATCTACTACTGAAGCAGAATATATGGCAACAACACACACCTACAAAGAAGTTGTTTGGCTTAGGCATTTATGTTTAGATATCAGGTTTAGTGTAGGGCATATTACGATTTGTTGTGACAGTTGGTGAATTAATGAAACCCTAATGGTTGTTTATTGATGGTTATAAATCATTGTATGTTGTATGAGCATTGTAATAGTGAGTGTGTGTAATGAACTGTAGTCTAGAATTGGAGGTCAACCAAGGGGATGCTACTGTCAGTTAACATCTAAGAGTGAAGTCTGTAACTTTGTATGTAATTTTTTTACTATAATACAAAGTGACTTTACTTGGTGTGGTGGTTTTTTCTCCCATAAGGGTTTTCCCACATATATCTGGTGTTATCTCTATGTGTGTAATTTATTTTTGTCTCCCCTTTTGTTCTATGAATGTGCATCTCAAATGTATGTAAACTGTTAAATGATCATTTTTGCACTTCTCTCTAGAGGATTTTTCATTACAAAGGCATTTTCCACACTGTTTCTTTCCTTACAAGTCCCCAAGGGGTTACTACACTTACCTACCCTTAACCACCAAATTTCACTCAAAATGCATAATTTTGACAACTAGGGCATCATGCCCAAGCACTCAACTTCGCCTCCCTTGCTCAAAAAACTCATTCTACCACCTAATCCTACCATTTGGACCCATTCCATTGAGCCACAGTAGATACAATAGGTGGAATGAGCCATTAATTCATTTTATGTCTTCAAAACCCTTATGTCTGGCTATACAGACCTGCAGACAGTAAATTGACAATAAAATGCTTAAAACACAATGAAATCCCTTCACTCCAAAGCCAAATTTGAGTTAACACATATATCTATCAAATTCAAGAGCTTTCATAACATAATACTTCTATACATAATTGTACAGTTGCTGGGAACAACAAATTTATAGAAAATTACACAAAAGAGAGAATTTTTATTGATTTCTTATTCAAAAATGATCAACAACCTCTTCCTTTGAATTCCCAACATATTTAAACCTTGACCAACCTATTAAAACTATTCTAAATTCCCTTTGAATGCCCATGCTCATTGGGATTCTTCAATTTTACATTTTTTGCACTTTTGTAACTTTTTAAAAAAATGTGACAATATAAACTCAATGACTCCTAATTACATATTAGATGGTCTATTAGGACCTTATTGAATTGATAAAAACTCAAAAACACCTAAAATTATCAAAATACCTCATTTGACAACATTAACACAAAATGCACTTGGTGCCCCTACACCATACACCCGACCTGGAAAAAGTTCCAAGTCCCTTGGAAATTAAGCTGCAATTTTTCCACCTCTGAATACTTCATTCCTCTAACCTCTAAAAGCTCTTTCATTAGGTACACCGTACCATTGATTCAAATATTGTTGATGTGCATTGTCCTCGAACTTCTTGCCACTTGCATAGGGCTCCATCTTTGCAAAATGTCTTGATGTATATTCCCTGACTTTCTCTCATCTGATGTTGATGCTAAACTGGCCTCTCTATATTCCAACTTACCAATTCCAACTCTATTCTCGATTGTCCACTCTTCTATTACTGATACATTCTCAAACTCGTTCACTTGTCCTTTCCATTCATCTTTTTTCATTCCACTTTTTGTCTTCATCACTGTCCCCAAGTTCTCTTCCCTTAAAACCTCTGTCCTATCAGACTTACCATCCTCGATTCTGATAGTACTAGACTACCCCTTCACCCCTTTTTCTCTCAATGGAAATATCACTATCCCTACCACAATCCCATCATACTTTTCTAATAAATCTTTCACCATCATGGTCAATTCATCCTTGACCTTCTCTGTCACCAACTTATCAACTCTTTTCTTCCACATTGCATCACTCTTCAAATTCTCAAGCCTTTAAGTGGCTGCACATTCTTCATTTTTGTCTTCCTCTCTTTTCACAAACTCCTCCTTGCCAAACATGATGACCTTTGCTGCCTTACCATTTGCTCTATCATCCTCTTGCAATGGTGTTAGTGTGAAAGTAATACCATCTTTTTCAATCTGACCTGTATTATTCCTTTCATCATATTAAAGCGAGTGCCTATCAAATTGCCATGGCCTTCCAAGTAGTAAATGGCAACGATCCATAGGTAAAACATCACAAAGAACCTTATCCTTGTAACCACCAATTTGAAACTCAAATAATGCTTGTTCATTCACCAAAATTGACTAATTATCATTTACCTAAGATGCTTTATATGGTGTTTCATGAGGGATTTTTTCTAACTTCAGTTTATCTACCATCTCAATTGACACCATGTTATCAGTAGAACCAGAATCTATCACTACCTTACATACCTCACCTTTTCATTTGCACGTGGTATTGAATAATTGTCTTCTTTGAGTCATCTCATTCTCCTTGGATGCTTGGAGTAATGTTCTCTCTCATCATAAATGACTCCCCAAATTCTGGAGCAACAATGTGATTAGGAGAGTTCACACTTTCACAATCATCCTTGTGCACAACTGATTCCTTCTTCCACCTCCACTTGAAGTAGAGCCTTTTCTTTTAGGGAACTTAAATTTTGGATGCCCAAACTGATTACAATTGTAACACCTTCCTGAAAATGTATTTGAGCCTCTACCTCCACCAAATCTTCCTCTGAAACCTCTGAAACCACCCCTTTGATCAACAAATTGTTCTTATTCCTTGCTTGAGTTTTCTTGACTTTCTTGTGGTTTCCTTGGAGTGGTAAATGTGCCTCTTCCTATTGAATTGCTACGTCTCCCTCTTACTTGTTTGTCTTGTCTTCTTTTGAGTTTATCTTCAGCCCTTATTGCCATCTGGTAGCACTCTTCAATTGTCTTCAAATTGTACAAACTCAACTCATCATGGATGTTAAACCTTAGCCCACTAAAATACTTAGCCACCTTTTCTACATCATCATCCATGTGACTTTCTCTTATGTTCAACTTATAAAACTCATTAGTATAAGTTTTCACATCCATTCCCTTTGTTTCAAATCTTCAAGCTTATTAGACATTTGAATTGCATAATCACTTGGCAAAAAAATACCTTTCAATTTTGCTACCATTCTATCCCAAGAATTTTTTTTTGACTTACCTTTCATTCTCCTTTTAGCTTGTTCATGATCCCACCATACTAGTGCATGCCCCTTCAATTTGGTTTTTTTTATCTTCACCATCTGTTCATTAGGTACATCCTCACATTCAAAGTAGTTGTCCAAGGATGCAATCCAATTTAGCAATTCTTAATCATTAAGGTTACCTCCATACATAGGAAAAACAATTTTTACCTTATGTTATCTCCTTTAAATGCCTTCAATATCCTTGCCATCTTTTGCTCTCTAGGATCCAGTTCTTCTTCCACATCTTCACTCTTCATCCTCTTCCTCTTTAGAATCACTTTCATCACTTACGACCACACCTCTATTTTGACCTATTTCAACACTTTCTAGCCTTGCTACCAACCTATTTTGTAGTTCCTTTAACTTCCTAATCTCTCTCTCAGTCTTCTCTTCCATTTCTTGCATATTCCTAGCCATATTGTTACCCTTGGGAGGCATTTTGTCCACTTTTCCTCACATCTTCTTTCCCTTCAAAAGATCTACACACTATGCTCTGATACCAACTGATGCAGAGCAGGGAGGCTTTCAACTACCAAACACAATTCAAGCTTTTTGAAAGAATTTTTCAACCATTCAAAAACCTAACTCATTGATTTCTCTCACATTCACTCTATTTTCCTTGTGGGTTTTCCAACTCGGTTTCTAGGACCTATCTCTCAAATCTAAACTAGAACCCACTAACCAAATACATTTTTAGACACCCTTTATGTCCTTACACAACATATCTCAAAACCTCATATAACTCTTTTGGAACAAAAATCTCAAACTGATGCTTCAACGTTGTCCCCTTAAGCTAAATAGGAATAATTTACAAAGAAATTCACCTTTAAACACCCTACCAACCCTAGATCTTTATGAACAGTCATTAACCAACTTATAAAATCTCAAAATCCACCATTTTCAATCAGAAAGATGCTATCTAAGATCACTTATTACAAAACCCTTATTTTTGCTTCTTTTAGTGTGGGTTTATTGAAAATACTACTTCCCCAATTCTCTAGACCTTATCAATGCATCAAACACACTTCCTTAGGTCTGCACATGCTTAAGAGACCTTCATATTTTTCTTCCCCAAGAGTTTACTACACTTACCTACCCTTAACCACCAAATTTCACTCAAAATGCACAATTTTGACAACTAGGGCATCATGCCCAAGTAGTCATCTTTGCCTCCACTTCTCAAAAAACATGTTCTACCACATAATCCTACCATTTGGACCCATTCAATTGAGCCACAATAGATACAATATGTGGAATGAGCCATTAATTCATTTTATGTCTTCAAAACCCTTATGACTAGCTATACAGACCCGTAGATAGTAAATTCACAATAAAATTCTTAAAACACAATGAAATCCCTTCAATCCAAAGAAAAATTGGAGCTAACACATATATCTATCAAATTCAAGAGCTTTCATAACATAGTACTTTTGTACAGAACCGTATAGTTGCTAGGAGTAGCAAATTTGCAGAAAATTACACGAAAAAGAGAATTTTAATTGATTTCTTCTTCAAAAATGATCAACAACCTCTTCCTTTGGGTTCCCAACATATTTAAACCTTAACCAACCTATTAAAATTGTTCTAACTACCCTTTGAATGTCCATGACCATTGGGCTTCTTCAATTTTACATTTTTTATACTTTTGCAACTTTTTTTAAAAATGTGAAAATATAAACTCAATGACTCCTAATTACATATTAGATGGTCTATTAGGACCTTATTGAATTGAAAAAAACTCAAACACACCTAAAATTATCAAAAGACCTCATTTGACAACATTAACACAAAATGTACTTGGTGCCCCTGCACCAGGTGGTTTAGCACCCCTAGCATATACGATAGACTTGACAAAACCCAATGATCCATTGAATAGGTGAGATACCATCCAAATATATTTTGTTAACATTACTTGTTTTCCATTTGCAAGTAAGAGCTCTAGTTGAAGTTTCTCATCATTTCCATAATCATGTGTGTTTTTTTGAGTAGTTTTAGCAATACTAATTGCAATGGGAATATTTAACTGTTGAAGCCATTTTCTATTGTGCACGATGAACAAACTACTTATTGGGAATAAGTGAAAGTTGCATCAAATAGTTGGTTTTTTTTTAGCTAAAAGCATGGAATTTGTTTGATTCATAAGAGTTTTCCAATCAGCTTGAGATGCTTGAGAATTTCTAATATTCAAAAGGAGTCTACAGAACTCTTGTTGTGCATCAGACTGTTCATGTTGGTGGAAGGCTATGTTGAGTGTGACAACAACATTAAAAGTGTGCCAAAGAGCCAAGGCTCTGGAGCAAGAAGCATAGATAGGCCTATCCAAAATAGGCAACAACTGTGCGAGGTCAACCACAAGTATAATAGAGGCACCACCAAATGGTTGCATATTCCTAGTAGGAAATGCTTGCCACAATTGACTATCTATTTTGAGTAACCACTTGCATCCCAAGAAGCTCATTTCATCAATTAAGATGTACTTAATATGTTTGAAGTCCTCTTGAAATATTTTCAATGGTTGTCCTTTCAACGGATTCATATCTCTAATTGGTATCCAAGAACTACATGCATTCTAGATGCATGTATATTGTAAGTGGCCACCCCTGTTGGCGCCAAAGCATGCAAAGTATTCATTCTCTGATTTGGCGATGTATTTAGTGTTATTTGGATGTTGTTTATAAGAAATGATTTACCTGTACCTATAGTACCTTGAATAATCATACATAATGGTGATAATGAAGATGGGCCAAGATGGTGTCATTCAATGATATTTAGAGTAAACTTTTGCTTAGGAGATAGCTGATGACAAAGTGCAGTTGTAGTAGGTGGGCAAAGACTACCTTCAGCTGCATGCAATTTAATTTTTGAGATGAAATCTATAGCAAAGTTATGTAGATTCTTAGGAACATGGTGTGTGCCCCACATGTGATTTAAATTGAAGTTCCATCTACCTATTAGTTGCAGCTAGTCGAAGAAGATACTGTTTGTAGCACCAAGGCGAGAAAGAAATTCCCATTCATATTCATCTGTGGGAGGCAGCGACTGGGTGCTATCAGTATCACTATCACCTTCTTCTTGACTGGTGGGGAGAGCAATAACTCTAGTATTGACATTCCAAGGGTGATAGCCAACAACATGAAATCGACTCTAATTATGTGTTATACTATCTTTAGTGAGGCCTATATCTGCTTCAACATTTCGAAAAGGCTTGTATAGAAGCAATTCTGACCAATAAAATGTTTCAAAGGTATCACAATGCTCAGGAGGGGTCAACTTGGATAGTGGGTAAACAATGATGAAAACAACCCATGTGGTCACAAATGCTAAACCCCTCCTTTGTGATTTTTTCAATGTGTATACAATTGTTTAGATTAAATATGGGATATAGTGTCCATCTCAGCTAGTCTTTGCATCTAACAATGAATATAACTACTTGTTAGCTCTTCACCATTTTCAACTATTTTCAAATGGTGGAATGTTTTCCTACTCATGTTCAAAGATAGGAAATGCCAACTTGACACATGGCAAGGGGAAATTTTTTTAGCATATGGAATGTTTCTTGTGAACCAATGTCATGATCTACAACTAAGTTCATCATGAAATTTTAATAGGTAAACAATACTTTATCCCCAGATGAATTTTTATTTTCAAGCCTCTGTAAGATATCCATATAGCTTTCAAAAAAAATTCAGACTTTGATGCATATTTGGAAATGTAGTTTAGCACAATTTGTCTTGAAAAGATAAATTGGAAATCAACATTTGTTTGCTAGATGGCAAGCATCTCTTGAGGTTCTAGATATTAAGGCGCTCACCATTTATTGTTGGATTATATTATTTGTTTGATTCATTGTCAATTGCCAATGTCGATGATGGTTGTGCATTCCATGGAGCTTTGTAGCGACATTGTAATTTCTGGCCTTTTTTCCTAGGGCATGTGTACTAAGTACATTTGGTATGCCTCTACACCATGTTCACCAACTATTTGTAATCCACCATTGCGTCCATGCAATAAATTTGTGAAGTTTCAAGAAAACATGGGTCCTCCAAAGAGGAGTGGTGGACTTTTGATATTAGCTATTTTGGGGTACGAGGATTCCATGCTAAAACATAGCAATCAAAGAATCTTTTTGTCTCATGAACTTCGTGTGGGTTGGACTAGTCAAACATGTCCATATTCGGGGCACCTAGAAGCCACAAGAAACCATGGACATGTGTTGATCCACGGTGTTGCCACTCATACCTATACCAATAATCCTTTGTATGGAAAATCCTCTCAATAACCTCGTCACAAGAAATGGTGAACCGCAAGTGCATGTACAAGGTTGTTATATGTGGGTTCTAGACAACATTGTTTGTGAAGCATCTTTAGGAGTATGGCATATGTGGCTGAGCACCAGGATCAAGTACCTTGTAAAAATCAAACCATTTTGTGTTTGTGGAGCTCAGAGTGAAAAGGAGATCCAATGTCCCAAGCTGGTTGATCATTGCAACAAGCTCTTGGCAGCACTTGCCCCAATATGAGCACGTCCCTCACAAAGATGCACCAAAGTGAATGAGTTGGTTCGCTATCTGGGTGTCTGGTGCATCTCGAAGCAGTTGGCGTAGTGCAACCACAAACTTTTGGATCCTTTCTTTCAAGTTTGTTTTCATGAAAATGGAAGCTGATTGTTGGCTTCGATGTCTCATTATTAAATTATAAAGGTAATATCTAAATCTAACATGCCTCCCAAATCTATTATCATAGTGTCTCATAAAGTGCAATGCATATTCATGTAATTGAATCAGTATGCTTCTCAACTGTAGGGGCATCGTTGTTCCAATGGGGAATAATGTTGGAAAAACCATGCTTAATAACCATTCTATATTGTATTCATTGTTAGGGTTAGAATTTATCTGAGGCCAAGGAAAAGTATCTTGACTAATATCATCAATCTGCAAAGCATCTCTAATTTCCTACAATTCCCGGGGAGGGTTGGGAATCAATGGAATAAATGATGACGAGTCATCAAGTTCAGCTTCCTCATCAACAACAATTTTCAAAATTTCCACTGGTTTAGCTATGTTTTTTACTGGTTCTTTCATTGTGTGCAAAATATTGGAGATTTTAGTACTTGTAGTAGGTAACAAATTTAAAGCATCACAATCAATTGCAATGTCACTATAGTATGGATTATTTTCAATTTTGTATATCAATGCAGCCATGACATTATGTTTGTCAACATAACAATCATAGTTCATTCCCTAAATACCAATTCTTCGAACAATCACCACTTCAACGTCATGTAGGTGGTGTGGCAAAAAAGTTTCAATGGTTGCAATGTCTTGAGGGAAGCTTATAGTATGGATACTATATGTGTATTGGCCTCCTCTAGGATGGATCACTTGCAAAACTGGAGCAACTCTAGCCATAAGCATTTCTTCAACCCGAGTTAGCTTTGCAAGGATAGGAGGTTGTGGTGTTGGGTCCATCTTATTCTATGAACTAAATGGATGGATGCCCTTTTTAGAAGCACAATGCAAAAAAATGACACCTAGGTTGGATGCTCACACTTTCATGCCAATGTAGCTTTCCTTCCAAACACTACAAACTTTCAAATTAGACAAATCATCAATGTGTTAGTGGGAGGACTGCATTGCAATGCAAAAATAATCTCCAAACATATTGTTAAAACGGTGATGGGTTGATGACGTAGACAACAAACCATGTCCAGCAAGGCTGTGCTAAGATCCATAGCCACCCATTGTCGAGGCACCTTCATTGGGAAGGTTGTGTCCAAGCTACCAAGGGATGGAGGGTGCGAAACTACAGAAGCCAACATGTGTTTCCAACAAGCTCGGTAGCAATTGCAGTGCAACCTCTTGACCAGGTGGGGCCAAGCAAGGACAAACTACGATGGCTCTTTGTTGCAAGTATTTGACCCGATGACTTGAATAAATCTGGTCTCTATGCTGCACATTTAATAGAGTTGGTTTCTTTGGTGTTTTGCTACCTTTTTTTTGGTCCACACTTGACGTAGGACTGGAACTTGAACAAAGTTAAGGAGCCTACAACCATAATATGAGGAAAATAATAAAGTTCTTGCAAACACCAACTTAAAGAACAATGGTATAGCTAAAGAGATTAAGCCAACTCAAAACATCACAATTGTTTAGTAGCGTGATAGACAACAAGAACCAAGAGGGGAATTTCTAAATATAGGTGCATATGGGTGTGATGGACATGAAGCAAGGAAAGAAAAAGTTGCAAAGATGTATATATATATATATATAAATATATATGTATATATATGTATGTGTGTGTGTGTGTGTGTCAACAAGTTTAAATGTAGATGTATATGAATGTTATTTGTAAGTAATTTCACATACATACATGTCCACATATAAACTTTTTTGGTGAAAGATTAAAAAATAGAGCATGTCGTCTCAATGTATAAACACTTCTATAAGCAACAAAGCAATAGGATTAGGAACAAAAGTTGTTTTGATGGGATGGACATTGGGAAAAAGGGAAAAGAAACCAGATGTACATCTGGAACAAAAACTCAAAAAAATTGCATCTAACTTGAGAAACATATATTTTAGTATAGATTTTGTTTCGTAAGTATATATATATGCATTGCATGCCTTGCATGCATAATAGGAAATACTATATATAAACGTTGACTAAATCTAATTTCACATGTATATGATATATACCCATAGGGAAAATAAAATAAAACACACTAAAAGAAGGCTTGCTCTCGACCCTACCATATTGGGCCATGGAGCCTTGAGGGATCCCAACAAACCCGCGAGCAAGAATGTAAATTTTCTAGCACTATAATCAATGTTGAGATAAATTTTTAATATTACACTTAATATACAACCTATCATACATATGAATGTTGTCTACATCTAATCTCACAAACATACACATCTACACATAGGAAATATAAAATGAAACACAACAAAACATACATTGTCCACCACTTTGATCAATGGTGAAATTAATGTTTCTTATTACACTTAATATAGAACTTATCATTATAACAACTCTTTTTTTAGGCTAGAAGAAATAATAATTGAAAAGGTGCATCTAACTTCAGATACCTATATATCGGTGTAGATTTTGTTTTGCAAGCACATATATAGGCATTGCATGCCTTGGATGCATTTGTAGGGATCTATTGCTCGGATATATATACACATAAAAGAAATGTGTGGAAATGTATGTATGTGGAATTACATGTAGACAATAGGTATATTGTCTACCACTGTAATAAATATAGAGATCAATGTTTAATATTACACTTAATATACAACCTATCATACATATGAATGTTATGTGCATCTAATCTCATAGACATATATAACTGTGCATAAGGAAAATAATATGAAACACACCAAAAGAAGGTCTTCTCTCCACCCTACCATATTGGGTCATGGAGCCTCATGGGCTCTCACCAAATCCCTGAGCAAGAACATACATTGTCCACCACTGTGATCAATGGTGAAACCAATGTTCCTTATTACACCTAATGTAGAGCCTATCATTCTAATAATTCCTTTTTGAGGCTCAAAGAAATAATAACTAAAAAGGTGCATCTAACTTTAGACACCTATATATTGAGAAAGCAAAAAAATGTAGATATGTACAACATGAAAAGCAAGCCAACCATAACATTGAAAATGGTTATGTTGAATGAAGCAACATACACCATTTTCATGTGCTTGTAGGGATAAACAATGTGATGCAACCAAAAATATGTTTTTCTTCTCACATGCACATGACAACGGTGGGTGGTTGTCCTCCATAATCACATAAACCAAAATCTACAATGGTTATAAAAGGGAAAATCATAAATGGAATTTTTTTTGTGGAAAAGGAATATGTTTTCTCAATTTTTAAATGGCAGGTGTTATTACAATCATCTTCACTATATGGATACCATATAAAAATTAATGTTGAAGCGCCAAGCCCTAGCAATTGACGTCATGCATTGGATGCATATGTAGGAATCTGCATGGGTGTGATAGACAAGAAGTAAGGAAAGTAGAAGTTGTAAAGATGTATATATATATATATGTATCAACAATTTTAAATGTAGATGTATATGAATGTTGTTTGTATGTAATTTTACATACATGGGTATGTGTAGGATCATCATGAAAAAAATAGGCCCTTAAGTGGCGATAAAATTCATAAAAATCAGAGTTAGGCAACCTGATTTAAAAATTTGAATTTAAGTTATCTATATTATTTCAAAAATATGTAAGAATAAAATTCGTAGCAAATTGAATGTAGTTTCTAAACTACTAGGTTTATTTTAAAAATAATCTATTTGGTGAAAATTTGAAATTTCAATGCAGTAGTACTTAAATTTCAGGGAAAAAATAAGAAGTATGTGTCTGTCTGACCACCCTAACCACAATTAAATGATAATACTTTTTTATAAGATTTTAGATATAATTAGAGGACTCATGTCCCAATGTGATGCATATTCTTTTGTAATTTTTTTCCAAGTAAATAATTAATTATGAATTTTTTATTACAACTTTTAAAAAATATAAAAACTTGTATGTCTGACCACGTTAACTTAGTCAAAACTTCATGAATTTTTTTTATTTATTTTTAATCCTATAGTATGTGAAGCATAGAATTCCATGCATGTTTTTGATTCAAAAAATGTGATAACGTTCGAAAGCTATAGATTTTTTTCAATTAACCTATCAATCAGGACTTTGGTCGTAATTCAAATAGAAAATGAATAATAATTATTTATTAAATTCAAAGTAAAGCATAATTTATATTGGTGGAAAGCCGAGAATCTCCTTTAGAAACCCTTTTCATTTCATCAATTTTGGGTAAGACAAAAATCGTCAGCCACATAACCTACACATACCCATCATATCGCCACTTTTTGGCCCATCATGATCTTGCACATACCTACATACATGTCCACATATAAACCTTTTTGCTGAAATATTAAAAAATAGAGAATGTTGTCTCAATGCATAACCACTTCTATAAGCAACAAAGCAACAAGATCAAGAACAAAATTTGTTTTGATGGGACAAAGATTGGGAAAAAGGGAAAAGAAAAGAAATTTCCAACCAACAAAAACTCCAAAAAAGTGCATCTAACTTGAGAAACATATATTTTGGTATAGATTTTGTTTTGTAAGTATATATATATATATATATATATATATATATATATATATATATATATATATGCATGCATGATTTGCATTCATAATATGAAAGACCATATATAAACGTTGACTACATCTAATTTCACGTACATAGATATTTATACATAGGGAAAATAAAATCAAACACAATAAAATAAGGCTTGATCTCCACCCTACCATATTGCGTCATGGAGCCTTGAGGGATCCCAACAAACCCTTGAGCAAGAAAATAAATTTTCTAGCACTATAATTGATGTTGAGACCAATGTTTAATATTACACTTAATATACAACCTATCATACATATGAATGTTGTCTACATCTAATCACATACACATCTGCACATAGGAAATATAAAATGGAACACAAAAAAGAAGGCTTGCTCTCTACCCTACCATATTAGGTCATGGAGCCTCATGGGCTCTCACCAAACCCCCGAGCAAGAACATACATTGTCCACCACTTTGATCAATGGTGAAACCAATATTTCTTATTACACTTAATATACAACCTATCATTCTAACAACTCCTTTTTGAGGTTGAAAGAAATAATAACTAAAAAGGTGCATCTAACTTCATATATCTATATATTGGTGTATATTTTGTTTTGCAAGCACATATATAGGAATTACATGACTTGGATGCATTTGTAGAGATCTGCTGCTCAGATATATATACACACAAAAATAATGTGTGTAAATGTATGTATGTGTCCAAAATTACATGTAGACAATAGGTATATTGTCTACCACTATAATAAATATGGAGATCAATTTTTAATATTGCACTTAATATACAACCTATCATACATACGAATGTTATGTGCATATAATATCACAAAAATACATAACACATAGGGAAAATAATATGAAACACACCAAAAGAATGCCTTCTCTCCACCCTACCATATTGGGTCATGGAGCCTCATGGGCTCTCACCGAACCCTTGAGCAAGAACATACATTATCCACCACTGTGATCAATGGTGAAACCAATGTTCCTTATTACACCTAATATAGAGCCTATCATTCTAAAAATTCCTTTTTGAGGCTCAAAGAAATAATAAGTAAAAAGGGGCATCTAACTTCAGACACCTATATATCCAAAAAGCAAAAAAATGTAGATATGTACAACATGAAAACCAAGCCAACCACAACATTGAAAATGGTTATGTTAAATGGAGAAACACACACCATTGTCATGTGCTTGCAGGGATAAAAAATGTGATGCAACCAAATAAATGTTTGTCTTCTCACAAGCACATGACAACAATGTGTGGTTGTCCTCCATAATCACATAAACCACAATCTACAATGGTTATAAAAGGGAAAATCATAAATGGCATTTTTTTTGTGGGAAAGGAATATTTTTTCTCAAGTTTTAAATTTCAGGTGTTATTACAACCATCATCACTTACAGATACCATATAAAAATTAATGTTGAAGCACTAAGCCCTGACAACTGACATCATGCATTGGATACATATGTAGGAATATGTTGTTTGGAAATATATACACACAAAAATTATGTGTAGAAATCTATGTATGTGGAATTAGATGTAGACAATATACATACATAGATGGATGGAAACTTATATATATATGTACGTATTGATACATGTGTTGATAGGCCAATTGAACTTGCACCTTCACAGAAGTTCATTATCATGGCTCATAGCTTTGATAGCAGGTAAAGCCATAGAATGACACCCAACAATACCTTATCAAAAATTGCATAGACTTTCACTATGTTTTCTAAGGTTTTAAATGGTAGGTGTTATTACAACCATTGCCACTACATGGAAACCATACAACAATTAATGTTGATGCCAGGATGGTGAGATTTTGTGAAGGTGAAAGTTCGATCATCCAGTGTCGAGCTTCTGTGAAGATGGTTGGAGGTTATTTTTTGTTTTTGGCATGAGGCAATGGTTGCAAAAACAATACAAAAGTCTTGGTGATTCCACCATTGATCGCAGTGATGGACAATGTATTTCCCCTATGTGCAGATATGTATGTATGTCATAGTAGATGTAAACAACATTGATACATATTGATCCCTATGTTTATTCTTTTGGGACATTGTTGGAATGATAAGCTGTATTTCAAGTGTTATATGGAACATTGATGCCACCATTGATCGCAGTGATGGAAAATGTATGTTCTTGGTTGGTTGTTTTACAAGAACATAGACTATTTTAGAAATGCTCTACAAAGGGTTTCTTATTGCACTTAATATAGAGCCTATCACTCTAAGTTATGCAACTGTAGCAATATAAAACATAGACATATGCAACATAACTTTATGAACTCACGTGTAGTAGCAATATACTCTACACTCAGCCAACACAAGAAGATTAAAACCACAAAAATCAAATGACGAAATTATAAAACATCTAGTTTTGTGGGTTTCCCTTATTGTGTGCACTTTAGATAGAATTTTCGTCAGCCTTCCCAGGTTTTAGACCTTTCGGCGTCTGACCCCCGGTTGGGAAAAGGTGGCTGATTTTTTTATTTTTTATATTAAAATCATTTGGCATGTCAATAGAGAAGGCCAATGAAATTAAATTCTAGTTGGCATCAACATTGATTGTTGTATGGTTTCTATGTGGTGGCAATGGTTGCAAAGTAATAAAATAGTTCATTTTCTTCTCAATAAGGCATTGTTGGTTGTTTTTGTGTGGCCTATGGTAACAGTTTGCATTGTTTTTTGTAAGGAATTAGTGATTGTTGACCTGTGGCTTTAGAAATACTATTTCATTTGTGGTTCCCGTATACTGGTAGTGGTTGGAAAGGAATTAAACAGGTCCTATGTTTATACTTTTCAAATAATAGTTGTTATTTGTCTAGGTGTCAATAAGGATTTATTAGAATGGTAGGTTGTAGATTAAGTGTGAGATGAAACATTGGTCTCACCATTGATTATAGTCCTAGACTAACATACATTGTCCACCAGCGTAATCAATGGTGATATCAATGTTTTTTACAATTAAACACCGGTTGGCATCAACATTAATTTTTGTATGATTTCCATGTAGTGGCGATGGTTGTAATATATATATCAACATAGATTTTGTTTTGTAAGTATGTATATATGCATTGCATTTGTTACATGCATAATAGGCAGTACTATATATGAATGTTGACTACTTCTAATTTCACACATGTTTTGGATGTTATCTTTCCTTTTTTTTTACAAAAACAACTTGAAAATCCTAAGTCTGAGACAATTACTTCACACAAGAGTAGGTACCACATGTTTCAGTTAACAAGAGCAACTTGAATAAATGCACAATGCTGCTCTCGAATAGGAAAACTACAACTGTCAATTGAAACATACGTACCCATTCTTTTGTCAAATGTTTCGAAAAATTTGGATGAATGGAAATAGGGCCAAGCCATGCCAAGTAGCAATAATTTTTGTGGAGAATTTTATGTATAGACCTACAAAAAAAATAACATCTTATGAAAAGAATAAACATTGGAAGGAGTATATATGAATGTTGTCTGCATCTAATTTTGCATACATACATATCTGCACATAGGGATGAATGTTGTCTATGTCTAATTTCATAAACATACATATCTACACATAGGGAAAGTAAAATGAAACACAACAAAAGAAGGCCTATTCTCCACCTTGCCATATTAGGTCATGGAGCCTCATAGGCTCTCACCAAACCCCTGAGCAAGAACATACATTGTCCACCACTATGATCAATGGTGAAACCAATATTTCTTATTACGCTTAATATAAAGTCTATTACTATAAGAATTCCTTTTTGAGAACAAAACAAATAAAAATGATCTTCCCAAAACAAAAAAACATGGAGAGGAGTATATATGAATTTTGTCTACATCCAATTTGACATACATACATATCTACACACAAGGAAAGAAAAATGAAACACAACAAAAGAAACACATACTTCTTATGTGTGTGTATTTCCAAGCAACAAATTCCTACATATGCATCCAATGAATGCAATACATATATATGTAGTTGCAAAACAAAATCTTCACTGATATATAAGTATCTGAAGTTAGATGCACATATATTGTTGATTTTTGTTCAATAGCTTCAAAAATATTATTTCATTTATGATTTCCATGTAGCACTCGGCGATGGTTGGAAAAAAATAAAATAGTCCACATATATGCTTACAAAGAAAAATCTCTACAAATATATATGCATCTAAAGTTATATGTAGACAACACACATATATATCTATAGGTGGACTTGTCAATAGAGAAATCACTGCGAGAGAAAAGGAAATAAACATCACTTAGCACAAGATGGCATGGAAATATCACTTGTATGCATCTGATTTCACATACATACATATCTGCACATAGGGATGAATGTTGTCCATGTCTAATTTCACAAACATACATATCTGCACATATGGAAAGTAAAATGAAACACAACAAAAGAAGGTCTGCTCTCCACTCTACCATATTGGGTCATGGAGCCTCATAGACTCTCACCAAACCCTTGAGCAAGAACATACATTTTCCACCACTGTGATGAATGGTGAAACCAATGTTTCTTATCATGCTTAATATAAATCTTGTTATTGTAAGAATTCCTTTTTGAGGATGAAATAAATAACAACTATCTCCCCAAAACAATAAACATGGGGAGGAGTATATATGAATGCTATCTACATCTAATTTCACATACATAGATATATGCACACAAGAAAAGAAAAATGGAACACAACAAAAGAAGCACATAATTTTTGTGTCTATATATTTTCAAACAACAAATTCCTACAAATGCATCCAATGCATGTGATACATATATATGCAGTTGTAGAAAAAAGTCTACACTGATATATATGTATCTGAAGTCATATGCACATATATATGAATTATTGATTGTTGTTCAATAGCTTCAAAAATATTATTTCATTTATGATTTCCATGTAGTGGTGATGGTTGCAAAGCAATAAAATAGTCCACATATACGCTTAGAAAGAAAAATCTATACATATATATATATATGCATCTAAAGTTATATGTAGACAACACACATATATGTCCATAGGTGGACTTGTCAATGGAGATATCAACATGACAGCATAGGAAATAAACATCACTTGGCACAAGCCGGCATGGAAACATTGTTTCATGTATGGTTTCCATATAGTACTAACAGCCACAATAATATTTAGCATTCTAAAGTTACCACAACAATTGAACAATTTATGTTATTTTTAATAAGGCATTGTTGACTGTTGTTCTGTAGCTTCAGCTACTATCAAGATTGCGAGACACCATTGTGACAAATGTTTTTGCAAACAACATACATAGATATCCACACCTAAAATTTTCAATACATGTGAGAAAAAATATAGATAAGTTTAAATGTAGATATATATGTATGTTTCCTGAGTAGAGGAAATAAACATCACTTGGTGGTGTAGGGGCACCATGTCCATTCTTGTAAATAGGGTCTTAGGTTTGGATTTTGGTGTGCTGAGTCTAATATCATCTAATAAGGTCATATTAGACGATTCTCAATGTTTTAAGTCATCTAGGAGGTTAGTTGTTGAATGTTGTTAAATTTTGTAACTCTTGCAAAAGTTGTCATACACAAAAATGCAAGAACGTGGAAGACCAATGGTCAAGAAGTTCAAAAGGTAGTTTGAGTCAATTGTGTTAGTTGATTTTTTATGTGCAAGGTTTAAATACAATGTGGATGGGTCGAAGATAGGTTCTGGTGTTCATCTTTGGTTGGAATCAATAAGAAAACCTTCAAATTTCTGTGTTTTTATGGTAAAATTGCTGCTACAACCCACTGTATAGCTCTGTACAGATTGTTCTTGATCCCAAGTGCATTGTATTTGATGTACAAATGAATTAAATTTATCTTAGTTTTTATTTGGATAATTTTCATAGAGTTTGAAGAATTTTATAAGCCTTTATTGTGAATGGTTTGTAAAACCTTGTTTGAGGGTTTGAAGGTGAACAAAATGCATTAATGACCCATTCCACTAGTAGAATTGCTTGAAACTTGGTGGAATGGGTACATTTAGGTAGGGTTAGATGTTAAAGTAGGTTTTAGGAGTAGGGAGTAGGGTTTGATGATATTTTGAGGATGCCCTAGTAGGTTTTAGTCATGTTTTGAATAAAAAATATAGATTAAGAGTTGAATTTTGTTGAAAAGGCATTGGGACAAAATGAAAGATGGTTTGGAAAGCATGTACAAACTTAGAATGATGTGTCTCAGGTGTTGATAAGGTGAAATAGGGCTTGGAGTGCATAGTTTCAATAAACCCTCCTTGAATAAGCATAAATAAGCCTAAATAGGGGTTTGGGGTTTTGGTGAATTAGAAGGTGGTTTAGTTGGTAAAAGTTTTGGATTTAGTCCATTTGAGGCCTGTGAAGAACATTGAAATAGGAATTAGAGATTGAGAGGGAGTTTGGTTTGTAATTGCTTTGCAAAACAAGGCTAATTATGTCCATTTCCAACGTAGCAACCATTTTTTGGAGGGTATGTTCCAAAACAAAGGTATGCACAAATTGGATATGTTGAAGTATGCCATAAAGGGTATTTGAATTGTCCATTCTTTTGTGGGTCTGGAATTTATTTTGAAAGTTGTAAAGAAAATTCATTGTTTGATAGGCTACAAGGAGAATATGAAGAAATTGAGAAATAAGGTCAAGTTAGGGTTTTGAAGGTTGAAGAATTGTTTGGAATAATTTAAATTGTGATTGTTAGACACAATCCTCCCTATTCTACATCAATTGGTATCATAGCATAGGTTTTGATCTTTTGAAGGAGAAAAGTTGCAGTTTGAGGAAGTGAAAGATTACAATTTGAAGGATCAAGATGCCTCTTAAAGGAAGTGGTGTTATTGCAAGGGTAATTAGGTTGATGAAGGATTCACAAGAAGCATTATTAGTTAGACTTGCAACATTAGAGACCAATTAAAGGAGAGGAGAGGCTGGCCACTGAAGAGGAAAGTGACTGAGAGGAAGAGGAAGAGGGTGAGGATGAAAACCCTCCAAGAAGAGTCCAAGGTGATAATGAGTTGGACCCTGATGAGAGAAGGCTGGTGAAAATGCTCAAGGCTATTAGAGGAGATGCTTCTGAGGTGAATATATATTTTCTAATGTATAGTGGGAAGTTGGATGTAGAAGAGGTATTGGATTGGATAGATGCACTGGATAACTACTTTGAGTACAAGGAGGTTGCAGATGATCAAAAGGTAAAGTTTGTTAAGACTAAGTTGAAAGGCTTTGATCTGACATGGTGGAACTATATTCAAGAAGAAAGAGTGAAAAGTGGAAAAACAAAATTCAGTTCATGGGATAGGATGGTGTCAAAGATTAATAGCCAATTTTTGCCAAGTGATCTCATACATTTAAAAAGTTGCAAAGCTTAAAGCAGAAGGATAAGGATGTCATGGCCTACAATGAAGAATTTCATAGGTTGATCGTTAGGGCTGGTCATGTGGAAGATGAAAATGAAAAGATAGCAAGGTACATGAATGGTTTGAGATTTCAAATTTAAGACGAATTGAGTTTAGCTACTCCTAGGATAGTTGAAGAATGTTTTCAGTTGACTTCTAGGGAAGAAGAAAAATTAAAAAGAAGGAAAGAAAGACAAGGAAGAGGTAGAGGCAAAACTAGTAGAGGAAGAGGCTCAAGGCAGTCCTATGAAGACCAAGAAGATGCAAGTAAAAGAAAAGACCAAGTGGCTGATCAAAGAGGTGGATTTAGAGGCTTTAGAGGAAGATTTGGACAAGGTAGAAGTTCAAGCACATTTTTAGGGAGATGTTACCATTGCAATCAGTTTGGTCATGAAGAATGGAAGTGTCTAGAGACACAAGGTTCTACTTCAATTGGTGGTGATAAGAGGGTTTAATTGGCGCAAGAGGATGATTGCGAGAGAATTAACTCTCCTATCATCTTGTTGCTCCAAAAGTTGGAGAATCCTTGATGGTGACAAGAACACTCCTCAAAGCATCCAAGGAGAAGGATCCAACACAAAGGACACTATTCAAGACAACTTGCAAATGCAAAGGAAAGGTATGTAAAGTAGTAATATATTTTGGGAGTACTAATAACATTATGTCCATAGAAATGGTTGATAAACTGAAGTTAGAAAATATACCTCATGAAACACCTTATAAACTATCTTGGATGAATGAGAATCAATATGTTTTAGTGAGTGGACAAGCTTGGGTTGAGTTTAATATTGGTGGCTACAAGGATAGGATACTATGTTATGTGTTGCCTATGGAAGTGTGCCATTTGTTTCTTGGAAGACCATGGCAGTTTGATGGACATGCAATATATGATGGTAGGAGAAATACTTATGAGATTGAGAAAGATGGGATTACTTTTACATTAACTCCTCGGTAGAAGATGTTAACAAGCAAACCAAGGCATCCAAGGTGATAATGTTAGGCAAGAAAGAGTTTGTAAAGATAAAGGAAGATGATCCTAAGGAGTT
Source organism: Sequoia sempervirens (assembly GCA_007258455.2). Taxonomy (NCBI): domain Eukaryota; kingdom Viridiplantae; phylum Streptophyta; class Pinopsida; order Cupressales; family Cupressaceae; genus Sequoia; species Sequoia sempervirens. The sequence continues at coordinate 309,415 of VDFB02170293.1, read as the reverse complement.
TGCAACCACTCCTACACTTGAAGACATCAAAATAGTAGCCTTGAAGAGTGAAATGAACTTGGAAGGAAATGGAATTGAGTTGAGAACCAAATCTGATAAAGAGAAGGTCAAGGATGAATTATTTGTGGAGATTCAAGAATGGGTTGAGAAGCATATTGAGGGAATGCTAGAAGGAGTGCTTTGTTATTTGATTTCAAAAGAGGTTAGAGGGCAGTCCAATCCTGTCAGTACGAAGGTTTGTAAACCTAATGAAATAGAGGTCTTAGGGGCATAGAATTTGAAAGAAGAGATGAGGGAAAATAGTGGTGAAGAGCTCAAGGACAGACTCCAAAGGAAAGAGAGCAAAGTTATGTAGATATAAGGAGTGAAAAGGAATAAAAATTAATTCAAGAGTGGAAGAAGCTTGATAGCAGGTACAAGGGAAGTTGTGAAAACATTACCTGATGAAAGAGCAATTAAAGAACATCCATCAAGTGGAGGAAAACAACTTCAAGGAAAGCACCAGTCAAGAGCAACAAACAATGCATGTTTTCAATTCTTGACTCATTGGAAAGGGTCACCAAATGGAGATGTAGCTTGGAGATCATTGAATGATAAGATGCAACATGGTTTTGATGTAATACAATCCTCAAGGGACTTAGGTTTGGATTTTTGGTGTGTTGAATCTAATGTCATCTAATAAGGTCATAGTAGACAATTCTCAATATTTTAATTCATCTAGGGGGTTGGTTGTTGAAAGTTGTTAAATTTTATAACTCTTGCAAAAGTTGTCATATGCAAAAATTGCAAAAATGCAAGAACATGGAAGGCCAACGGTCAAGAAGTTCAAACAGTAGTTTGAGTTGGTTGCGTTAGTTTATTTTTGGTGTGTGAGGTTTAAATACAATGTGGATGGGTCAAAGATAGGTTCTAGTGTTCATCTTTGGCTGAAAGCAATAAGAAAACCTTCAAATTTCTATGTTTTTTTCTAGTAAAATTACTGCTATAGGCTACTATATGGTTCTGGGTATAGATTGTTCTTGATCCCAAGTGCATTTTATTTTATGGAAATATGAATTAAATTTAGTTTGGTTTTGATTTGGAGAATTTTAATAGAGTTTAAAGAATTTTACAATCCTTTATTTTGGATGGTTTGTAAAACCTTGTTTGAGGGTGAATAAAATGCATTAATGACCCATTCCACTGGTAGAATTGCTTGAAACTTAGTGGAATGGGTACATTTAGGTAGGATTAGATGTTAAAGTATGTTTTAGGAGTAGGGAGTAGGGTTTGATGATATTTTGATGATGCCCTAGTAGGTTTCAATCATGTTTTGAACAAAGAATGGAGGTTAAGAGTTGAAGTTTGTTGAAAAGGCATTGGGATAGAATGGAAGATGGTTTGGAAAGCATTTGTAGACTTAGAATGATGTGTCTCAGGTGTTGATAAGGTGAAATAGGTCTTGGAGTGCATAGTTTCAATAAACCCTCCTTGAATAAGCATAAATAAGCATAAATAGGCGTTTAGTGTTTTGGGGAATTAGAAGGTGGCTTAGTTGGTAAAAGTTGTGGATTCAGTCTATTTGAGGCCTATGAAGAAAATTTGAATAGGATTTATAGATTGAGAGGGAGTTCGGTTTGTACTTGCTTTGCAAAATAGGGCTAATTATGGCCACTTCCAGTGTAGTAGCCATTTTTTGGAGGATATGTTCCAAAAAAAAGGTATGCACAAATTGGATATGTTGAAATATGCCATAAAGGGTATTTGAATTGTCCATTCTTTTGTGGGTTTGGAATTTCTTTTGAAAGTTGTGAAGAAAATTCATTGTTTGATAAGCTATAAGGAGAATGTGAAGAAATTGAGAAATAAGGTCAAGTTAGGGTTTTGAAGGTTGAAGAATTGTTTGGAATATTTTAAATTGTGATTGTTAGACAAAATCCTCCCTACTCTGCATCACTTGGCACAACTTGTCACAACAACATTATTTCTTGTATGGGTTCCATATATTGGCAATGGTTGCAATAATAGCTTGCATTTAAAACTTACCAAAGTAATTGAGCAGTTTATGTTATTTTCAATAAGGCATTGTTCAGTGTTGGGCTATAGCTTGAGCTATACAACATACATAGATATCCACACCTATACTTGTCAATGCATGTGAGAATATATATATGTATAAGTTTAAATGTAATTACATGTATCAACAAGTATAAATGTAGATATATATATATATATATATGTGTGTGTGTGTGTGTGTGTGTGTGTGTGTGTGTGTGTGTGTGTGTGTGTGTGTGTGTGTGTGTGTGTGTGTGTTATGTGCATCTTCATTTAGATACATATATATGTGACATGGCTTTATGAATGGAGAGCAAGGACCAATACATTCAACATTTAACCAAAATTAAAAGATTAAAAGAATAGTCATGAGATTGAAATAAGTATGGGTTCAAGGGAACAAACATTATAGCCAAGAACCATATGATATCCATATGCAACATGACTTTATGGACATGCCAAAGCAGTAGAGAGAAAATTTAAGCAACATTAGCAGGTTATAAAGCACATATATGAGAATATTCTACACTGAGCTAATAGAAGAAGATTAAAACCACATAAATCAAATGAAAAAAATTGATTACATTCTACATTTTAATCATGTGCAATGCTAGATTTTAATAACTTGGACTCAAGCAAAATCACAAAAGTATTGTGTAGTCAGTAGAGGACAGTCATCATTGAACATTACATAGGAAATATTATAATAAAAATGAAGTTTTATGGAACTCTAATAAAATGAAAGATCATGGCTTTATGAATGTAGAGACATGATCACATTTAAGTAGCATGAGAAGATTACAAAGCACATATATGAGCATTTTCTACACTCAATCAACACAAGAAGATTAAAACCAAAGAAATGAGATGACACATTTTTTATTACATTCTACATTTTAATCATGTGAAATGATCGAATGCAGAATAACTATGGATTCAATGGAGCCAACATTATCGCCAACAACAATTGTGAACAGATAAAGGTATGTGTCAATCAAAACAAACAAGAAGAAAATAACTATATTGATATTAAAAGCTGGACATATCTATATATAGATAAACACATGACCTCATAGATACATGTGGAAAATGAATATACACACATACACATTCACACATACATATAAACATTCAAATTTGCATGCATATATGCATACAAAATGCATTACACACACATATATCTACACACATCTATATCAAGATGTTGTATGCACTTAGAAAATTCAATTGCATGCATATATGTTTATGTATATGCATATGTAGATTTATACATGCATAATGTGTATGAGAAAATATGTGAATCAAAGTAATCAATAACACACAACAGATGCAATGTATTACATTAAGGAAATCTAAATTAACATAATTTGATAAAATGATTCCTTAAAGACATTCCATCTTCCTCTATTCCCAAGGATCCCATATTAGTGCTCTTAGATCTTAATTATGCATTGAATTACTGGGATGACACTTAAGAAATGTGTAGCCATTAATTCTAGAATGCAGAAACTATGTCTACACCTAAATAATTTGATGATTTGGCTTGATGATGAACTAAATGATATGTTGGATGATAAAATGCTATATACAAAATGCTAATGAAATGAGGCAATGCTGAATTAAACTAATGGAGATGCTATGACAATGATTCTTAATGTTGTAAGTAAAATAAGACACATCTAACCATGATTCTAATTTACTTTCTAAACTATTCCAAATGCTAAGCTAGAATGTAAACTAAGCTCTCAAATGCTAAGATGATTTCTGCAGAGTAATTGTATGCAATGCTCTTCCTATGCAAAAGATGTAAATGAACCTCTATTTATATATTTCACCAAGGCATTAGGTGAGTTGGAAGCAATGGAAAATCAAGATTCAATTTGGAGAGATTGACGGTGAGAAACGAGGAGGTTAGATAAAAATGAGGAAGTTGTCCCCTTTAATAGAACAATCTTGCCAAGTGTAGAAAAGAATAAATGGAAAGGAGAGGCCATGTGTCTCTGAGTTTGTTGAGATTATTGAGGGTAAATACCCATTTTAGAAATTAGGAATAATTATCTTCATGTGACACATGGTGAGATGGAAGATGATGTGGAAGGAGGTTAGAAGAATATGGAGAAATGTGACACCATTCGAATTAAAAATTCAAATTTAATGAGAGGAAATTAATCAAATAAAACAAATTAGTTAATTTTTTTTATTTAATTAAATCATGAAGAAAGTGGTTTAAGTTGGAAGAATTAAGAAATGTGAACTATATAAATAAACATTGCAATTTATTTATACAATAGAGGAAATAAATATTTTTTTATTAATTAAATAACCAGTATTTAATTAATATTCTTCAGACCAATTTTGGATGTATACATTTTTCCCCTCTTTGAAGTGATGTGTTTATGCATCACTTCAAAGAAAAATTTACCAGTGTTGTGAAAATTTTGACGATGCCCTAGACAGTGATTTTAGAAGATAACAAATGTATGCCCCCTTGGGAGATAAATCGAGGAATTTTTGATGATTAAAAGATCTTTGATGATTTTAAAAAAAATTCATTGCTTTGTGATGATGTCAATGATGAAATTCTGGTTTGATGAGATTCCAGAGATTTATCTCTCGATATGAAAGAATTTGAGCCGCCCTGATTAATTGATCCTGAAAATATATATATATATATATCCCACCAAAATAACACTCTTAATTACCCTTTATTAAGAAGTAAAAAGTGAAAAAGGATTCATTTGTGCATTTTGTGATTTTTAAAATTATGGAGTGAGAGAGCAACCTTGAGCATTTGAGCGAAGATGGTGATCCCCTACGAGACTCATCGATTTCAGCGGGTGCGGTGACACAATCGGCTAGTGGCATACGGACCTCTGGTATGAATTTTGAAAACTTTTCTTGTGAATTTTGAATTATTTTTCCCGCATTTTTAATTTTTAATTTTTAGTTTTTCATTTTTTTGGCACATATAAAATTTATTTCGGCACATAGGTTAGATTTTTTCAGCACATCCACCTAGAGTTTTAGTGCATTGACTAGATTTAGTGACGCATTCATAGTTTGTAATAGCACATCCATGTTTTGGCGCATAGATGGTCTGAAATGGCGCATCAGAGTATTAGGTAGTGTGTCCACTAGAAATGATGCAATCTTTTGTAGTTTTAGCACATATGAGGGATTCTCTGGCATGTTGAATTAAATGGAGCATCAAAGAGATTCCATAGTGCATCTGAGGAATTCTCTGGCACATTGACAGAGTGTAACAACACATCCAACCAATTCAGTGGCGCATCTACCCTTTTGGAGCAACGAAGTACTATTATAGCGCATCTAGGTCAGAATTAAATATTTTTTTCTTTTTCTCCTTGAATTTGATGATGTTTAATTGTGTCAGCCAATGATTTGTTGTTGATGATAGATTAGATGATATATTGATCTCATGATAGGCGAGATTCAATAATGATGACATTGTTTTGACCTCATGATAGGTGAGGATCAAAAATAGATGTTTGTGAGATTTGATGAAAATCTCACTTGAACTGATAGGATAAGTGATTGGTTGATGTTTGATTTCTTTACTGATTTGATTGATTGATTGATGTGATGATTGTGATGTTTTATAATGATAGGAGAAGGATTTAGATAATCTTTAGTCCTAAGAGCGATTCCCATGGGCTTGTGATCTGATCCCACATTTATCATAAGAGATGGAAGAGAGGTGGCATAATGACCACAACACTTTTCATTTGGCCAATGGAGAGATGACTGTGACACCAGAGGATGTCTACAAAATTTTCTAGATTCCCATGATGGGTGACATTGTTACATATGACCACACTAAGTAGGGAGGTATAGATTCCTTACGCCGAATATTTCATGATGATCATATTAGAGGGTATGAGATGCCTTGGTAGGAGGTTTTTGAGGTATTCCCCTTTGCCTTCCGTGCTTGTGGGATTTGTCAGTGGCTTCCTAGGTCCCAACAAGAGGGCAAAGGGATTGCCCATCGGTTGGGGTTGGACACTGGAGCAAATGATTTAGTTTGGGACTCATTTCGCCTGGGGTTCATGCATGATTGCATAGTTATATCATGGTTTGCATCAAGTAGTTTACCTAAGAGGAGCTAGTCTATCCGCTGGTGTGACTCTATTACAAACGTGGGCTTGGGAGCATATAGTAGTGACATGTCGAGAGATAAATTTTTTTTTGCCATTTGGGAGACCCTATGTCTATGGTTATGTAGGCCTAGTTGTCCAGCATAAGCTGGGAAAATTGGAGTATTGGAAATGGGTGCTAGATGACCTAGATTCTATTACACGGCGACCATATGTAGATTATGATCAGTGGGCCGAGGATCATTTGGAGATGCCTTATGTTATCACAACCAGGTATCTTATTGGATGGACACGCTACATTATCAAGAAATTCTTGTTGATGAGGGTGCTTAGACAATACGACCGAGTGCAAGGGATACCACAGGGATTGGCCATGTATGTGCGGAGGCAGCAAGATGCGACTGAGTGGGGGCCCACTTTATCTTACAATATCACATGTGATGAGTATCATAGACTACAATCGGTGATTTGGGATTACCATCCAAAGATCATTGAGGGTTACATGACTGAGGAGTACTCATAGTACTTTAGTGGGCATCCATTTATGAGGATCTCCAGGCCTGATGAGCTAGTACCAGCATTAGAGGATGATGAGGATAGACCACCTAGACAAAGGAGGGGTAGAGGTGGTGGAGATGAGGAGGGAGATGGTGGGGACGATGATGGAGGAGGCGGTGATGATGGCGGGGATGATAGAGGAGGCGATGATAGAGGAGGGGGTATCCACCCAGTGCTAGATGTTAGAGTGCCTCACAGGAGGTGGTCCTTAGTGGTGGCAACACAATAGCATGTACATATATGATTGTTTTCCCTATAGCAACATTCACAGATTGCTGCCCTACATGCTCAGGTCTAGATAGTTCAGGCACAACTGACATAAGTTTACAGATAGTTACAAGCACAAACATAGGCACTGACATAGGTATAGGCACAACTCTCACAGGCCCAGGGATAGATACTGACTCTGACGACTAAGATGGATGCTACTAGGCAGAAACTTGCACAGGTGCAGGGCCAGGGATAGGTCTAGGGTTAGGTTGCTACGTTGACTACAGAGAGAGATGCATTGAGATGATGGAAGAGTAGGCAGAGGCTATTACCGAGAGACTATAGTAGGCTGTGATGGCTGTTGGGACATCTAATTATTTCAGGGAGATATGCCTCACTTCTTAGGAGGCCGAGTTCTATAGAAGTCGGTATCATGAGTTCATCCCTCCAAAGCAGTGAGAGAGCTTTGCTCAGTCTCAATCTAGTAGGTGACAGTCTTGGACGGTTAGTGTGGGTGTTACATAGCCATTGCCTAGAGATCAGAGAGATCCTGGTGCGGGTCCATCGGGTGCAGGGGGAGGTATCAGTCTAGGGATGCCAGCACCATCTAGGGGGAGCACTACATATCTTCAAAATTTGATGTTTATTGTGATTTGGACATGTATACATTGCTACTTGATGAGTTACCACCATTTTTGATGATGTATCTCTTCATATTCAAATATCCTTGTACATTTGACATCATTTTGAGATATATATGCAACGATGATGATGATTTGACCTATGTGCCTATGTGTTGATCTAATGGATGTATTTAATTTCCTATTATGTATGCTATGTGATGTTTTAGATGATGGTGATATGATATGTCATGGATGCAACATGTGTTATGATTCTATGATGCTTTATGAATGATGTCCATATGCCCTATATGATGAATCTTATTATGTAAATGGAATGTGTTAAATGCTATATTTTTTGTACTTTTCTAATGCAAATATGTGATGCAAAATATGAAATGCATGAATGGATGATAATGTTAATGCAAAAATGGATGAATGGAATGATTAAATAGTGATGGATAATTCTACATGCTTTTATGGATGATGTATGATATGCATGGTACTCTGTGTTTTTGGTATTTTTCAATACAATTGTATGAATGCATGTATGAAATAGATGAATGGAAATTTATATGTTGGTGTTTTGTGATGAAAATGTACAACTAGATGTATATGGATGGAAATGATATGATCAATGTTTTTTTTTTGGATTTTAATAATGCAAATATATGACCTAATGAAAAATGAATGCTGAAATGATATGGTAATGCTTTGTCTTTTTTAATTTTCATGATGAAAATAAATGATCTAATGATAAAATGATATGATAATGCTTTGTTTTAAGATTTTCATGGTGCAAATATATGATCTAATAACTAGATGAATGATGAAATGATATGATAATGTATGAATAATGTCCTAATGCTTATGCAGCTAAAATGTGAATGGTATTTTTGGTAATGTCAAATGTACTCAATCTGTTAATGATAGAAATAACATCACTCGTAATATTGTACTAGCCTTGGAGAAATCCATAAATAACATTGCAGCCCCTAGTATGAATGCAGTCTAAACATGCAAACCTAACAATGCAATGTTGTCATCCCATTAACTAATTTATTGTGCTTGGTATCATCATTAGGCTTTTAAAATGTTGAAAGTGAGTACAAACATCAAAGGTATAATTAGACCATGATGACTTGAGTACTACTTTCATGATTTTTGATAGTGAAAGTTAACACAAGCATCTAGGTATAATTGGACTGAGATGACTTGAGCATCTCTTGAGTAAACAGACAAGAGTTAATTGTTTTCCTATGCAAATTTGGAATGTCATCAGTGATACTTTGTAGAGCATGTCCAATGACAATTCCCATAGTATTAATGATCAAATCACAAATAGAAGACAAAGAAAAATATCATTCTCGATCATAGCTTCTCTAGTTCTTTGACATCCTTGAGTTGCTCTCGAGAAATGATAACAACAATCACAATGCACATAGTTTGAACATTTGTGTTAAAGTGATAAAAATGTGATTCAGAGTATCATCACCAAATGAGATTTTTTTTTATTGATCTTGTTGTTGTTGGTTCAAATGATTGTTTTTATTGAGTCTAATTGATGTTCGATGTTGCAGCCCACTTGATTGTTGTGTTTTTTCCATGTTTCCATACTATTTCTTGTCCATTGCTTTTAATCTCAAGGATGGATTGTCCCTAATGAGTTCAAGAATTTTCCCCTAGTGGAAACAAACCAATTTATTATGGATATGTATAATAATCGACAAGCCAAAGTGAGACATGACCGACACAACAAAATATGTACATGAGTCTCAAATGAAGGATGTGGATAGTAATAGTAAAGAACTAATGTGGTTGACACACATTCCAATAAAGGAAGAAGCCAACCCATCACAAATAGCACTTGTTGCTAGGTTTTCACTACTTTCTTTTATTGTACTTTTTTAAGATTTTAAGATTTTTTTGTATTTTTTCCTTTTTTGATTTATTGTATTTATTGTATTTTAATTTTTTGTTGTCACCAAGATGCCTGTTTGCTAGGTTTTCACCAGGGCGACCATTTTTTTAGGACATTTTCTAATGTTTTGGATTTTTTTAGGACTTTTACCGATGCAATAGATGAATCATGTGTAGAATTTCTTGAGATGGAGACTGTTCATGGGTTCTTCAAATAGGTCTCCTTTTGCTGTGGATAGCTAGTATGCTCCTAATCAATAGATTGCACAATGAAAAAGGGGCCCAGTGAATTCGGTTCAAACTTTCCCTTCTCTCTATCCTGTTGGTTGCGCAGATTCTCCTTCAATACTAGGTCACCAACTTGAAATATTCTTGGTTTGAAATATTTAGGTGGTTCACTGTGTGTTGGCATCGTTCATCTAATAGTTCTAGTTCCTACAATCTAGATACCTAATAGTCCTCATCAGAGATGATACCTTTCAATGAAACCTGAAGTGATGGTAATTCAACCTCAATGGGTACAATGGCCTTAGATCCATATACAAGAGCATATGGTGTGGCTCTTGTTGGTGTGTGAATACTAGTGCGGTACGCCCATAGAGCAGGGTTTAATTGGATGTGCCAATCACGTCTAGTGTCATTCACCATTCTCTTCAAGATTTTCAAAAATGGTTTTGTTGGAAGCCTTTGCTTGACTGTTTCCCTGAGGGTAGTATGGTGTAGAGAAGCAATGCTGAATGTTGAACTTCTCACACAATTCTTGCATGTCCTAATTTTTGAATGGTCTTCCATTGTCAGTGACAATGGATTGAGGGATGTCATACCGACAGATGATGTAATTGAGGATGAATGATGAAATTTTATTTCCTGTGATGGTGATTAGAGGAACAAATTCAATCCACTTCATGAAGTATTCTGCAGCTATGATGATAAACTTGTGTTCATTTGACGAAAATGGATGGATTTTACCAACAAGATCTAGTCTCCATTGATAAAAGGGCCACATGGATGCAAATGGATAAAGATCTTGCATAGGTGCATGGATGAGGTTGCCATGAATCTAAAACTTTTGACATTTCTTGATGAACTCCTCCATGTTTGGCCAGTAATATCCTAAATGAAGGAGTTTCTTAGCTAAGGTTAAACTGCTTGAATGAGTTCTGCAAACACCCTCGTGAACTTCCTATAAAGCTATTTTAGAATCATCACGTTCCAAACATCGAAGGAGAGTTTCATCAATACCTCATTGGTATAGTACATCCACAATAAGAGTATGTCAGGTGGCTCAGCGAATGAAATTTATTTTTTGATTTCTAGACATGTCAGGTGGAAGGGTGTTATCTTTGAGATAGGTATAAATCTCACCATAGATTGAGGTATTAGAGTCAACTAGGTGATATATAACTTGGGACTCGGTATCATCATAAGTAGAGGAAAACACTTGTTCCACCAAGAACTTGTAACAAATTCTCTCCTCTGGAATTTGTAACAAGGAAGCAATAGCGGCCATGGCGTCGATAGCTTTATTGTCCCCTCTTGAAATCTGTTCAAATTGGATATCTACAAAGTATTTCTTAAAATAATCAATCATTCTTTTGTAGGGAATTAGTTTGTCATCCTTTATTTGATAATCACCATTGACTTGGTTAATGACCAATTGAGAATCTTCATATACTTGCAATTCTATAATTTTCCATTCTATAGTTGTTTTAATGCCAATGATTAAGGCTTCATACTCTACCATGTTATTGGTACAAGGGAACATTAATCTATTTGATTTTTGTATGGTGTGTCCTTGTGGAGTGATAGATAGGATTCAGGCCCCTGATCCATGTTGTGTGTGTGATCCATCAAAGTATAATGCCCATTGTTTTGCAGAGTAGGAGAGGACATCAGCATTTGGAAATTCAATGTGTAAAGGATGATCATCTGGTAGAGGTACTTCAACTAACTAGTCAGCGATTTCTTGTCCTTTTATTGCTTTCCTATCCACATATTGGATGTCAAATTCACTTAGTATCATAACCCACTTGGCTAGCCTTATAGTTAGGTTAGCTTTGTTGAGGAGGTATTTTAGTGGATCTATTTTAGCTATTAACTTGATGGTGTGAGTTAGCATGTAGTGTCGTAGCTATTGGGTGGAAAAAACTACTGCCAAGCAAGCCTTTCAATGGATGTATAATTGATCTCATACCCATTTAGCATCCTGCTGATGTAGTAAATTTCCCTCTCTTTTCCTGTTGAATCCTCTTGTGCTAACAAGGCTCCCAATGATACCTTAGTTGTTGCAATGTATAATAAGAGTGGCTTTCCTTCTGCTGGTGATACTAAGACAGGTGGAATCATTAGGTATTGTTTCAATTGATTGAAGTCTCCTTCACATTTCTCATCCCATTAGAAAGAAACATTTTTGTGTAGAAAGTGAGTAAAAGGATGGGTTTTGTCTACCAGTTGTGAAATAAATCTTCAGATTGATTAGAATCTTCCTTGTAGAGATCATAGCTGACTGATTTTTTTTTGTGGTGGCATTTTCATGATAGCTTTAACTTTTTCCAGGTCTACCTCAATGCCTTTTTCTGAAACTATGTATCCAAGGAGTTTTACTGAAGTCACCCCAAATGCACATTTCTTTAGATTTAGTTGTACATTGAATTTCTCCAGTCTAGTGAAGATTTTTTCTAATAAGTGTCCTTTGGTATATGATTTAGCTAATATATCATCCACATAGTCTTCCATGAAGGTATGCATCATATCATGAAAAATTGCTGTCTTGGCACACTAATAAGTAGCTCCTACATTCTTCAATCCAAATGGCATGACATTCCAATAGAATATTCCCCATGGACATGTAATGGTTGTCTTATCTTGATCCTCTGGAGCTATCTTGATTTGATTATAACCAGAAAACCCATCCATAAGTGATAACATGCCATGTCCTACCGTTAAGTCTACTATGATGTCTATGTTAGGTAGAGGAAAATCATCTTTGGGTCAAGCCTTATTGAGATCTTGAAAATCTATGCAAATACAAATGTTGTTATTAGGCTTTGAGACTAGTACAATATTGGAGACCCACTCCGCATAATCAATGGGTCTGATGAATCCTGCATCTAACAACTTCTTCAACTCTATTTTTACCAATAGGGCAATATGTGGGTGCATTTTCCTTAGCTTCTGCTTGATTGGTTTTACTCCTAGTGGTAAGGATAGGTGATGCATGATGAGTTCTAAATCAATCCCTGGCATGTTGACATATGACCAAGAAAAGTTGACTTTTTTTTCTGTGAAAAATTTGAGGAAGCTTGGTTTTTCTTGGTCTGTTAAAGATGGTTCTAGATGGATAGTCTTCACTGTCTTTGCACTGTTGATATTGACAGACTGTGTGGGTTCAATCAATACCTTTGATCTTTCCTGAAATTTTTCTGGGAGAGTATCAAATCTTCCATCCTTCGATGCCTCAAAGAGGTTTTTTTTGTTGGATGCGCTCTTTGTTTTTACTTTTTCTGGATCTGATACTTCCATTGAATGGTTTTCACCATAATTTTCTATTTCTTGTATTATTCATTTTTTAGCTAGAAGATTTGATACTACCCTATTTGGAAGCTTCATTACGACATTCGATGGTGGAATCTGTTTCAGGATTGTTTGAAAAGGTAGGGATATCAAATGGCTTAGTTTGGTCCCAATCTATGCATTCAGGATGTACTAGGGCTAAGAAGTCACCAGATTGGTTAAGGTCAGAGATGGTAAGAGTCCTAATTGTGGTGTCTTCAATTTTTCCAATAGAAAAATTAAGGTCTATAAGGTAACTTTCCTTTGAATTATCAGTTTCACTCCGAGTCGAATCGTCTCAACTGGAATCATCAATGTGTTGCAATCCTAATTCAAGCAGTCTAGAACCCGAACCTTGCCCCTCCTTGAGTAGGGGTGCATAATTGTGTACCAAATCAATTGACTTGTCTTGAAAAGACTCTTATGATAGTGAATCCCACTCATATTCGTTAGAATCAGTTTCATGATCATCACTAGTTTGTAACTGCAAGATTCTTTCAACCACCTTCTGAGTCATCTCTTCTTTTGTCTCCTCTTTATAACCCAACCTTGTCTTGTCTTTTGGATTGATTAAGAGGGGTTGAATTGGTTCTACAATTCCTTCCTTTCTTTTTCCTACGAGGCCTTTTCCCTCATATTCTATTTTTTCCAAGATAGTCAAAGCTTTTCCATATTGTGTTGTTTGTACATTTGCAGTTGCTGCTTGAGATTCTTCTTCATCCTTATAAAGAAAGTTTAGAACATCTTTTCCTTCTGCTTCGTCAACCATAGCGCTTGCTTTTACAAATTGACCATCAAAGAGAGTAACCGGTTGTTGGTTTTGTTGTGTTGATGTTGAGGGTTTCCCATATGAATTTGGGGAAGAGAATAGTGAAAGACATAGGGATCGTTCAATGAAATATTCACCCACACCTTTATCTTTGACTTGAACTTTTTTCTCAAATTATTTTGACAAGGAATTTAATTGGGATTTATGATTTGAGGATGTAGAAGTAGCAACTTCCTCTTTCTTCTCAGACTGTTTAGACATGGAACTAAATTAACCTTCATGAATTGAAGAAATGACCAACGGTTTGGATGAGGAACTTGATTGGCTTTGATCATTGGAAGGGATGAAAGTGGAATCTTCTCTGTTATGAGGCACACAGATATCTTGGACAGATTTTAGGGTGTTACAATATTGAGGACAATTTGAATCAGTTGAGATGGTGAATTCTTGGCCACAACAAGGGAATTTCAAACATTGGTGGTATGTTGATGGGACCGCTTGCATTTCATGGATCCATGGGCAACCCAATAATATGTTGTAGGTCAAATCCTTGTCTAAGACATGGCAGATTACATCTTTCTAAATTGGTCCTACTTGAATAGGTAAGACAATCAATCTCTATGAAGATCTTTCCTCATCATCATATGCTTTTATTGTAATCTTTTTCTTTGAATCAATTGCATTCTTAGAAAATCCCAAGGCATGACCAAGATTTAGAGTATACATATTTAGGCCGGCTCCTCCATCTATTAGGATGTGTTTGACATGATGTTTATGAATTAGGACTTCAATATGGAGAGCAACATTGTGGGGATGAGAAATAGATGCATCATCATTTTCTAAGAAGGATAAGCAATGTGGTGCAATCAAATGTCTCACCATGGCTTCAAATTTACAAACTTCCATATTTTTTGGTATTTTTGTGTCCACTAGGGATTTTTCCAAAATCTCTTTGTGGGCAGGTGAAATCTTGAGAAATTCCAATATCGATATTTGTGCAGGGATCTTTTGTAATTGGTCCACTATGTTATATTGGTTGGACAAGGAAATGGGTGTTTTAGATGAACTTCCTTTTAGGACATATATAGCTTATGCTCTCATGGTTGCATTCATTGGTATGTTGTCTTGTTTTCCATTGATTTTAATGAAATTGACTTGAGTATCAGTTGTAGCTATATTTGGCTTGATGTCATTAATTTTATTTTCAAGGATAATGACATCTTGTTCTTGTTCAATTGGAGTGTCATAGATTGGATTATTGGTTGCAATACTATCTTGATTGTAATTGGGTTCAATGGTATTCATTTGATCCTCTGCTATTGAGATATGATTTATGACAATATCATGGAAATAGTTTATGCTATTTCCCTTGCTATGTGTTGTAGAGGACTCCCCTTTTTCATAATTTGGTAAAGGATTTTTAAATGCTGGGTATGTGTAGGATAATGATGGGCCAAAAAGTGGCGATATGATGGGTAGGTAGTTGACTTTTTTTTTACCCAAAATTGATGAAACGAAAAGGGTTTTAAAGGATATTCTCAACTTTCCACCAATATAAATTATGCTTTACTTTGAATTTAATAAATAATTATTATTCATTTTCTATTTGAATTACGACTAAAGTCTTGATTGATAGGCTGATTAAAAAACATCTATAGCTTTCAAACATTATCACATTTTTTGAATCCAAAACATGCATCACATTCTATGATTCATATACTATAGGATTAAAAAAAAGATTAAATTTCACAAAGTTTTGACCAAGTTAAGGTAGCTAGATAGAGGAGTTTTTATATTTTTTAAAAGTTGTAATACAAAATTCATAATTAATTATTACTTGGAAAAAAATTACAAAAAAATATGCATCACATCGGGACATGAGTCCTCTACTTATATCTAAAATATTAGACAGACACCTACTTCTTAATTTTCACTGAAATTTAAGTACTACTGCATTGAAATTTCAAATTTTCACCAAATAGATATATTTTTTTTTAAAATAAACCTAGTAGTTTAGAAACTACATTCAATTTGCTACATATTCTAAACTTACATATTTTGGAAATAAAATAGATAACTTATTCAAATTTTTATGTCAAGTTGCCTAACTCTAATTTTCCTTAATTTTTTGCCACTTAAGGTCCTATTTTTTCCATGATGATCCTACACATACCCTGCTATTCATATGACCTTGTCATCTATTAAATCTTGTATCTTATGTTTCAATTGCATGCAACTATTTGTTTGATGGCCTTTGCACTGATGAAATTCACAACAATAGGCATCATTCCACCATGACAATTTTACTTTTTGTTCAAAGCCTCGAGTGTTAGGTAGTGTTATGAGGTTATTTTCAAGAATTTCCCTCAATGAAGATTCATATGATTGACCCAAAGGTGTGAATTTCTTGTGGTTTTATTGTGTTTGATAAGGTGGAGGTTTGGGCATGGTGTTACTTTGATTATGGCTGCTTTGACTGTTGGATTGGTGGAAATTTTGATTAGTGCCTTGATTGATGTTTTGATCAGTCTTGGTTGTGGTTCCCGATAGATTAAAGACCAGTTTTGCATTATGTGTTTCGGTGGCACCATCATTGGCATTTTTTTCTTTCCCAAAATTTGGGTTTCTCATTGTTGTGATGGTTGGAAGAGCTAGCATTGTTTGATCCTTCATTGTGAATTTTCAATACCCCTCTTTTGACTAAAGCTTCTTCAATTTTGACACCATTTTCTACCATCTTCTCAAAGCTAGGGGGACATTGTAATTGTAGCCTATAACTCATTTCATTTTTAAGGTTATCAATAAAATCTCCATCTTTTCTTGTTTGGGTATGTGACGAGCGTATTGAGTGAATAACCTTCTCCACCTTTGTAAGAATATGAGAAAAGATTCTCCTTGTTTTTGTTTGGTATTACAAAAATCCTTCATGGTTATCTCATGTGCAATGTTATATGAATATTGAGTGATAAATTTGTTGAAAATTTCTTCAAATGATTTTATGCTTAGTTGTAGTTTCGAAAACCATTCCATACAATGGCCTCCCAAGCTATGAGGAAAAAGTCTCATCAAGTATGTGTCTTCATGAGCAAAGTAAAGACTCATGGTTTGAAATTCTCTCAAATGGTCTATGGGGTCAAATTTTCCATTGTATTTGTCTAATTTTGGCAAGTTGCAATTTGGAGGAAATGGTATCATGTTTAAAATTCTATCAAAGGGGTGGGGACAAATATCTTGCAGCAAGTATCTTTTGGTAGTCCCTCCTTGCATGTCTTGTAATTGTTGTTCAAGGTTCTTCATTTGATGTGTTAGGGTAGCCATTTGATTTGTATTTGATGTTTCAATTTCAGTTTTCTTTGGGGTTCCCTTCAATTTATTGACATCAAAATCACTTGGTAATTTCACCCCTTGGTTTTCTAACATTAGAAGGTATTTTTCTCCATCCTTTTCAAAGATCCTTTCTAGGAATTTGTGAAATTTGGGGTCTTGGTTTGTTTGTTCTATTTCCTCTATTATTTCGTCTATTTCATTTTGAGGAATTTTGTGAAAGGTATTTTCTTCTTGTTCACCCATGGTATTTTGAGGTTCAAATTCCTTATCCTTAAGTTTTTTCTTTTGGGACCTTGTTAAAATGGGCATGCAAGTGATGAAGATTTTCTAAATTTTGATCGTTATTTAGGCGTGCCAAAGGAATACCTAGGTAAAAATAGAATAATGAATCCTATTGATGATACGAAGGTAATAAAATATGATGTAAAGTGTGTTTTTTTTGGATGAAGGATGATAAATCATGATGGATTTGGATTTTGATGATGATTGGGCACTTTTAGATGTTTGATCAAAGTTTAGGTAAAGGATTTCACTTGTTAATGCTAGTTTTCCAAGTTTACAACAATGTTGGGATGAGAAAATAAATTCTCTATGGAAAAGATCCCAAAATCTGGTTTCAAAATGTTAGATGAAAGTAAAATTTAGCTCTCTAGTTATAATTTTTGGTGGATGCGCTGTAATAGTCAGTGTATGCACTAAAAGGAAGATGCACTATAGCATGGCTTGGATGCACCAAAGAAAAGTTCAAATGCACTGCAGAATATAGTGTATGCACTACAGAATAGCTCATGTGTGCCAAATTTTTAGGTGTATGCGCTACAAAAATTGGTATATGCACCACAAAATGTAAGGGATGCACTAGAAAATGTGGGGAATGCGTTATAATAGTAGGTGAATGTGTTGGAAAAAGAGGTAAATGCGCTATAACAGAAGGTACATGCACTGGTAAAAGCAGTAAATGCACTGTAATAGAGGGTATATGCACTGGAAAAAGTAGTAAATGCACCAAAATAAGCAGTGGATGCACTGAATAGGGAAATATAACAATTTCTTGCCAGTTTACTTGATTTTTCTAGTTTTTCAATCAAAGAAAGGTTTGTTTCAGATGATGTTTTTTGAATCATAGTTTTTCACTTCTAGTGTGTGAGGTTTTGTTTGAAGCTTGTTTGAAAACACTTTGGTAAACACATCAAGAATGTACAATCCTAAGGCTGTGTAAGACTATATTTGTTGGTTTCCCACTTGAATTTTACTCTAGTTGTGCCTACTTTTAGTGGATGATTAGATGCTTGACCCCACTAGCTCCCCTCCATGACACTCATTTCTATGGGGCAGCCAAGCATCAGTACCCATGAATCTCCCATGGCATACTTTTCATCTCTACTAAAAGCCACAAAAATGTTGGACAACTTTAGAATGACCGAACCTATGCCAACAAATAGATAAGGGATTTTGGCCTTTCTACAACAAGGGTTTTAGTAGGGGCATTCCGTTCATAGGGGATCATCTATGGTGGAAGAGACCATTGTTGCCCTTCTTGTCGGAACAATCCTTGTGATACTTGCCTTTCCTCAATTACCCACACTTATATACCAGTTGGAAGTCGCTCAGGTTCAACGTGTTACCAGTTGGGTTATTCCCTTGGGTGATTAATTTTTCCCACAAGGCAAGCCCTCTATGGATAAACAAAAGTGAGCAAGTACATCCGTAGTTCGATCAATCTTTGTTTCACATGAACAAAGATAGAACACATGCAATATTCTCAACTCACACTCGCAAATAAACACGAATGGGTCTGGCTTTTTGGTCACCCAGTTAAGGGGAGAGCATATTCCCACCATTCAACACACACCATACATGGTGTTCTTTCCTTCCTAATTAGTCTAGATTCCTAAATTAAGCAAAAGGAAATAAATCAATCTAATCCCTGCATCAAATTCATCAGTAGTTTGTAATACATTTTTATTTGACAATGTTCAAGAGTTTCTATAGAGTCTCTGACAACATTTATGAAGTCTGCATAATAGAAAAACATTCATTAGTTTTCAGACTCAGAAGAAATTTGCAAAGAAAATAAAATGCACCATTACAGTAAGTTGATGCACTGAAAATGTAAATGTGTTATAGAAAGAAGTGAATGTGCTACAAAAACTAGTAAAGTGATATAGAAAATGGTGAATGTGCTATAAAAACCCCATGATGCACCATAGAATGGTGCAGATGCACTGAAGAAATCCATTCTTGCATTGGAACAGTCGGTGAATGTGTCAGAGAATGTTTCAGGTGCGCCGAAAGAATTAACGATTGTGCCAGAGAAATTCACATTCAAACCTATAAAGCATGCTTTCGAGAAAATATTAAAATAACAGGGGCTAGACCCCACGGTGGGTACCAATTTATGTGTGTGATAAAATATGTGAATCAAAATAATCAATAACACACAACATATGCAATGTATTACATTAAGGAAATGTAAATTAACAACATAATTTGATAAAATGATTCCTTAAAGACATTCCATCTTCCTCTATTCCTAAGGATCCTGTATTAGTGCTCTCAGATATTAATTATGCACTGAATTAATGGGATGACACTTAAGAAATGAGTAGCCATTAATTCTAGAATGCAGAAACTATGTTTGCACCTACATAATTTGATGATTTGGTTGGATGATGAACTAAATGATATGTTGGATGATAAACTATTTTATACAAAATGCTAATGAAATGAGGAAATGTTGAATTAAACTAATGGAGATGCTATGAAAATGATTCTAAATGCTATAAGTAAACTAAGACACATCTAACAAAGAAGCCATGATTCTAATTTACTTGCTAAACTATTCCAAATGTTAAGCTAGAATGTAAACTAAGCTCTCAAATGCTAAGATGATTTATGTAGAGTAATTGTATGCAATGCTCTCTTATGCAAAAGCTATAAATGAACCTCTATTTATAGATTTCACCAAGGCATCAGGTGATTTGGAAATAATGGATGATCAAGATTCAATTTGGAGAGATTGACAGTGAGAAATGAGGAGGTTAGAGAGAAATAAGGAAGTTGTCTCCTTTAATAGAACAATCTTGCCAAGTGTAGAAAAGAATAAATGGAAAGGAGAAGCCATGCGTCTCTAATTTTGTTGAGATTGTTGAGGGTAAATACCCATTTTAGAAATTAGGAATAATTATCTTCATGTGACACATGGTGAGATGGAAAATGATGTGGAAGGAGGTTAGAAGAATATAGAGAAATGTGGCAAAATTCGAATTAAAAATTCAAATTTAATGAGAGGGAATTAATAAAATAAAACAAATTAGTTAAATTTGTTTATTTAATTAAATCATGAAGAAAGTGGTTTAGGTTGGAAGAATTAAGAAATACGAACTATATAAATAAACATTGCAATTTATTTATACAATAGAGGAAATAAAGATTTTTTTATTAATTAAATAACCAATATTTAGTTAATATTATCCAGACCAATTTTGGATGTATACACAAAGAACCATGTCCAAAAGCATATATAAGAACAACTGTAAATACTGATACATGTGTTGAATAGGGCGACATAAGTTTATAAAAAAACAACATAAAATAAAATGAGGGACATACACTGAAAGTGAAACAAAACTATAAGCGACATAAACAATACAAAACAAAAGAATTGTATCATTTTTTGTTAAGCATTATAAGTTACAGTGCATTGTCTTAATATATAACCAGTTCTTCAAGTAAGAAAGCAACATGATTAGAAAGCAAAGGTCTTCTGATGTGACAGGCATACCAAAAAGGGAAAAGGAAACAAATGTCTAGTCAATGCAAACTACAACAAATATCAGAAGTCACAATCTGGCACGGTTGTCTGGCATTTAGGGTAGTACCACTATTATCTCTATAGAGTTTTTCCTGGTAGAGGATATTTCAAACAAATCTGAGAGCAATAGTTTGCAATAGGCTTCAAAGTTAATTCTTGCAACCTTGACTATTGTTGTTTTAAGCCTTGTTTCTGAATTATAGGTTTGAGTCTTAATAAGAATAGTGAAAACAAATGAAGTGTAGATGACACCATTAATGACGGACTAGCAATCATTACAACAGAAGACTCATATTGCAACATATAAAGCTCTTTTGCTGACATCTACAATAAGCTTGTTGCAACCTCATCAAAATTAGTATCCCAAATCTCAGCCGTGTGATCTTCCATCTTTAGCTACAACAAATATCAGAAGTCACAATCAGGCACAATTGTCTGGTATTTAGGGAAGTACCACATATTATTGGCAGACTCTTCACACTTTTTCTTGCAATGTCTATCATTGGCCTATAAGGGACATGCAACATAACAAAATGCATTAGTTTTAATATATTTCATTTTTTCCTTGATAGTAGCCTACAAAGTTTCTAGAAAGGCAAGACAATGGTCCATGATATATCCAATAGTGACTGCCATTTTCCAAAACAACCTTTCGAAGCATTGTCTGGGAGGGCTCGATGGTAGGTGGATCAACATGTCCTCATTGCATCAAGGCCTATGCTTCTTGGATGTATTCACAACATATCCATTGAAATATCCAACACGACCATTTTTAACAGCAAGTATGACAACTGAACCAGGAATACACAAACTTTCCAACTCGTCACCCTTTGCTTCCCAATTTGGGCCCCACAAATTAATGTCAATGTAAGAGGATGACAAATCATTAAGTTTCAAAATTCTTTGAATCGTTTCAGATTGATCCTTTCTTTGAATAGTTGATACCTTTCCTACATGCACCACAACCCCAATAATATCAATCAAAGTGTTATTGTTGCAGTTTTCAATTTCATTTATTGGGATGAATTTAAATACTTTGTTCGACACAAAGGTCTCATCATCACAACACCTCAATATCAAGTTTTGATCCAAAATAATTTCCATGTGGATATTCAACATATTAAATTTCTTATCTGCTTGTTTGAACAAGCCTTTTGAAACACAATAAGTGCGACCCACCTGAAACCTATCATAATTCAATTCTTCTATGTCATTAAAGCAAGTGATTTGTATTTTTGTTTTGCCATTGTCAATAATGTTAAAGTTGAATACTTGGCCCTCACATCCTTGTTTATTGTAATGTTACAAATCCATTTTAGCTATCACTTGACCTTTTATTTTCCATTTGGTTTGGTAAATATTCAGAACTTTAATAGGAATGATATTTGAATGAGCACTATGTTTTGTTGGGGATGTATGAATCCCAAATTTTGAGGCTTGTTTGAATGGGAAAGGTGACTCCGAGCCAACCATTTATTCTTCTCGACCTTTAAATAGATATCTAGGTGTTCCAATTAATTGACAATCTAACATTTTGACATCTAAGGACAATATAACAATCACCTTGGAACTAGACCAAGATCAAATATTAAAAAAATTGGTCCCCAAAAATAGGAAAGCATACAACAATTAGTGCAAGCAGTGCAAAATAATAGCCAACATTGATTCCCATAGCTTCCTACATACATAGTTTGTCAAGCACAAGATGGAACCTACTTTCAATGCCCCTGCAAACAAAAGGTCATTGTATCTTGCAGGAAAAGTGCCTATTTGCATGTGGGTTCCATTAGAGAGGACAACTTTATAATGGTAAATTGGGATTTGATCACCACCTATTTTGTGAAAAGACATTACCTAAAGAATTGAAGATGGGACGACATCTCTAACATCAATAGATCGGATTGCATGCCCTATCAAGGCTGGCCATACATTTGAATCCTACAAAGAAGTTTTTCTCAGCTAAGCCAAAGCAATGAGATGTTCAAGACTACGACATGACTCTAGAAGCAAAAGTGGGGGAAAGAGGTAGCACAAAACGAATCAATTATTGGTATCTGATATGCAGACACATAGATAATTATACATGGTTAAACAATCACAACGACTTCAAAATTGCATATACTAGATGAACATGAAAGAAGGGAAAGGTTGAGCAAGAAGCAAACAAGATTATATTTTTTGTTGAATATAAATAAGGAAGAACATTGCAATGTTGACACATCTCAAAACTTCAACCCTTTTTTTTCTAGCACATAGGCCACTCCCAAATAGCTAGCAAACCAAAAGGAAAAGGAAACATAAAGAGCTCAAATATAAATTAGTTAGACTATATATTACAAGGACTATTAATTCAAATGAAGCATATTCACAATTCACTAGATGCACATGGAAAATAGCCAATACAATTCTCAGCAACAAAGAGGAAACAAGGAACAAACCTACGGGATTGGTACCTGAGGGTTGTTCAGTAGCCTAGGGAGAACCAGAGTCCACCGACATTGCTAGGGATGCTCTTTAAAAATTTGAGAGATACAACAATGGTGGCTGACAATGAGCTCTATGCCACAATAATACGAGGGACGAATGTTCAATTAAAGCAACAAAGGCTGATGAGAACCCCAACCAAAACACATATAGGAAATATAGAACACCAATAAAATGACAAGCATCAAGATCTTCAAAACACAACATTATCTCTCAATTTTTTGGTAGAGGCATTAACAATATGAGGGAAAATAAATAATTAAAAAAAGGCTTCAATGTTTCATATAACACTTAATATATAGTTTATCATTTCAAGAATTCCCTATTGAGGCTCAAACAAATAACAACTATTTTCCCAAAAGAATAAACATAGGGAAGTGTATGTATGAATGTTGTTTACATCTACTTTGACATACATAGATATCTACACATAGGAAAATAAAATGAAACACAACAAAAAAAGGCATGCTATCCACCTAGCCATATTGGGTCATGGAGTGTCATAGGCTCTTACCAAACTATGGTAAGATGGAGAGAAAGTTGTCTTTTCTTTCCACTCATTTTATTTTTTGTACGTGCAAATGTCTACATATGTGAAATTAGATGTAGAAAACATTATTATATACAAACAATATTCATATGCAGCATGCAACCCATTTTTTTTTTTTTTTTTTTGCATGGTTTTGTTACTTTGAATTATTTTATTTTGTGGTTTTCTTCCTCTAAAACATTTTTTTT
The DNA here is from genome assembly GCA_007258455.2 of Sequoia sempervirens. Classification (NCBI taxonomy): domain Eukaryota; kingdom Viridiplantae; phylum Streptophyta; class Pinopsida; order Cupressales; family Cupressaceae; genus Sequoia; species Sequoia sempervirens. Next base: position 285,274 of record VDFB02170293.1, on the reverse strand, counting down.
TGCTTTTTATAGTGGTTGGACAAAGAAGGTAGTTGAAAGAAAGCATGTAGGAAGAGGTACATTTGAAAAACCCTTTGTAGAGAATTTAAAAAATAGTCTATGTTGTTGCAAAACAACCAACCAAGAACATACATTGGCCATCACTATGACTGGTGGTGGCATCAATGTTACATATAACACTTAAAGTACAACGACATTCCAAGAATAAAAAATTCAATAGAATAAACATAGGATCAATATGTATCAATGTTTTGCATCCACTATGACATATAAGGCTATTATCTATACATAGGGGAAATACATGCCCATCACCTGCATCAATGGTGGGCATCAATGTTCCATATAACACTTAAAATACAACTTATCATTCCATGAATGTTCCAACAGAATAAATATAGGGATCAATATGTATCAATGTTGTTTACATCTACTATGACATACATACATATTTGCACATAGGGGAAATACAATGAAACACAACAAAACAAGGCATTATCCATCACTGCGATCAATGGTGACATCAATGTTCCATATAACACTTAGAATATAGCTTATCATTCCAAGAATGTCCCAAAAGAATAAACATAGGGATCAATATGTATCAATGTTTTTTGCATCTACTATGACATACATACATATCTGCACATATGGGAAATAAAATGAAACACAACAAAACAAGGTGTGCTATCCACCCAACCATATTGAATCATGGAGCGTCATAGGCTCTCACCAAACTATGGCATGATGGAGAGAAAGGCCTCTTTTATTGTCTTTCATTTTATTTTTCCTATGTGTAGATATGTATGTATGTGAAATTAGATGAAGAAAACATTCATAGATACAGACAATATTCATATCTAGCATTCAACCCATTTTTTTTTTGCATGGGTTTGTTACTATGAATTCTTTTGTTTTGTGTTTTTTTTCTTCTCTTCCAATTTTATTTATTCCACATTTGATCATTGCACATGGTTAAAATGCAAAATGTAATCAAAATTTTGTCATTTGATTTCTGTGGTTTTAATCTTCTTGTGTTGGCTGAGTGTAGAGTATATTGCTGCTACATGTGAGTTCATAAAGTTATGTTGCATATGTCTATCTTTGATATTACTATGGCTGGTTAGCTTATTTCACACACATACATGATAGAATAACCACAATGTTGTTTCTTGAATAGAAAAACCCAACTATCAATTGAAACATATTTATTTATTGTTTTGTGGTATGGTTGCAACACACAAAATAAAGTTAATGCGTTATGCCATGTTATTTTCCATAAGGAATTGTTGATTATCATTCTTAGGATTTCACTATATTGTTTCATTTCAATAAGATACCATTGAAAATACTGTCCATATGGTGATTTTTCTTTTTTTGCATTGATTTGTTACTCTCCAATTCTCTATTTTGTGGGTTTTTTCATTCGGGTCACTATTGAAACCAATATTGTTTCATTTATGGTTTGCATATGGTGCCGATTGTTTCTATATTAAGTGAAATAAGAAACATTGGTTTCACCAATGATCACAATGGTGGAGAATGTATGTTCTTGCTCAGGGGTTTGGTGAGAGCCTATGAGGCTCCATGACCTAATATGGTAGGATGGTGAGCATGCCTTCTTTTTTTGTATTTCATTTTTGGGAAAAAAATATTAGGAGCCAAGACTTTTGTATTACTTTTGCAACCATCACCCCATGCCAAAAACACAAAATAATTCCAACCACCTTCACAGAAGCTTTACAACAAATGATTGAACTTGCACCTTCATAGAAGCTCACCATCATGGCATCACCATTAATTTTTGTATGGTTTTCATGTAGTGGAAATGGTTGTAATAAAACTTACCATTTAAAACCTTAGAAAACATAGTGAAAGTCCTGGTATAATTTTGGATAAGCATTGTTATCGTTGTTCCTGCGGGTTTCACCGCTATCAAAAGTTGTGGAGCCAAGATGGTGAGCTTCTATGAAGCTAGAAGTTTGATCACCCTATTCAACACATGTATGAGTATTTTCAACTATTCTTTTATATACTTGTGGACATGGTTGTATGCATGTATACATCTACATATGCATATACATAAATATATATGTATGCAATTGAATTTTCTGAGTGCATACAACATCTTGATACAGATGTGTGTAGATATATGTGTTTGTAATGCATTTGTATGTGTATATGCATGCAAATTTGAATGTTTATGGAGAATAGTGTAAACTCTTATCGTATGCCACACAAAAATAGCCAATAGTGCCTTATCGAGAAGAACATGAACTATTTTATTACTTAGCAACCATCGTCACCAAACATAAACCATACAACAATTAATGTTGATGCCAACTAGCATTTAATTTCAATGGCCTTCTCTATCGACATGCTAAATGCTTTCAATATAAAAAATAAAAAAATAGGCCATCTTTTTTCCAACCAGGGGTTGGACG